>JASFXZ010000179.1:0-60879 GCA_032209605.1 Mactromeris polynyma
TATTGCATAGCTGAAGACATTTTTGTAGATGGATTAGGTAGGTCTTTAAGTCCTGAGAAAATGAGCAAAATCGGACAGAAATATTTTTTTTCCAAAAAATGAAATTCTACCAAGGGTCCCCCCTTACGTGATTTTCAGCCTAAACTTTTTTCTCGAAAGTATGTCAAGTAATACATCATTTTGTTCGTCTTGAAGCCAACAATTGAAATATATATGTATGTGTATACTTGCATCTAAATCTACGGTTTATGCTGCCCCTGACTGACTCTGACTGACTCTGACTGACTCTGACTGGCTCTGACTGACTCTGAAATGGATATATTGCATAGCTGAAGACATTTTTGTAGATGGATTAGGTAGGTCTTTAAGTCCTGAGAAAATGAGCAAAATCGGACAGAAATATTTTTTTTCCAAAAAATGAAATTCTACCAAGGGTCCCCCCTTACATGATTTTCAGCGTAAACTTTTTTCTCGAAAGTATGTCAAGTAATACATCATTTTGTTCGTCTTGAAGCCAACAATTGAAATATATATGTATGTGTATACTTGCATCTAAATCTACGGCTTATGCTGCCCCTGACTGACTCTGACTGACTCTGACTGACTCTGACTGGCTCTGACTGACTCTGAAATGGATATATTGCATAGCTGAAGACATTTTTGTAGATGGATTAGGTAGGTCTTTAAGTCCTGAGAAAATGAGCAAAATCGGACAGAAATATTTTTTTTCCAAAAAATGAAATTCTACCAAGGGTCCCCCCCTTACGTGATTTTCAGCGTAAACTTTTTTCTCGAAAGTATGTCAAGTAATGCATCATTTTGTTCGTCTTGAAGCCAACAATTGAAATATATATGTATGTGTATACTTGCATCTAAATCTACGGCTTATGCTGCCCCTGACATACTCTGACTGACTCTGACTGACTCTGACTGGCTCTGACTGACTCTGAAATGGATATATTGCATAGCTGAAGACATTTTTGTAGATGGATTAGGTAGGTCTTTAAGTCCTGAGAAAATGAGCAAAATCGGACAGAAATATTTTTTTTCCAAAAAATGAAATTCTACCAAGGGTCCCCCCTTACGTGATTTTCAGCCTAAACTTTTTTCTCGAAAGTATGTCAAGTAATACATCATTTTGTTCGTCTTGAAGCCAACAATTGAAATATATATGTATGTGTATACTTGCATCTAAATCTACGGCTTATGCTGCCCCTGACTGACTCTGACTGACTCTGACTGACTCTGACTGGCTCTGACTGACTCTGAAATGGATATATTGCATAGCTGAAGACATTTTTGTAGATGGATTAGGTAGGTCTTTAAGTCCTGAGAAAATGAGCAAAATCGGACAGAAATATTTTTTTTCCAAAAAATGAAATTCTACCAAGGGTCCCCCCTTACGTGATTTTCAGCGTAAACTTTTTTCTCGAAAGTATGTCAAGTAATACATCATTTTGTTCGTCTTGAAGCCAACAATTGAAATATATATGTATGTGTATACTTGCATCTAAATCTACGGCTTATGCTGCCCCTGACTGAGTCTGACTGACTCTGACTGACTCTGACTGGCTCTGACTGACTCTGAAATGGATATATTGCATAGCTGAAGACATTTTTGTAGATGGATTAGGTAGGTCTTTAAGTCCTGAGAAAATGAGCAAAATCGGACAGAAATATTTTTTTCCCAAAAAATGAAATTCTACCAAGGGTCCCCCCTTACGTGATTTTCAGCGTAAAATTTTTTCTCGAAAGTATGTCAAGTAATACATCATTTTGTTCGTCTTGAAGCCAACAATTGAAATATATATGTATGTGTATACTTGCATCTAAATCTACGGCTTATGCTGCCCCTGACTGACTCTGACTGACTCTGACTGACTCTGACTGACTCTGACTGGCTCTGACTGACTCTGAAATGGATATATTGCATAGCTGAAGACATTTTTGTAGATGGATTAGGTAGGTCTTTAAGTCCTGAGCAAATGAGCAAAATCGGACAGAAATATTTTTTTTCCAAAAAATGAAATTCTACCAAGGGTCCCCCCTTACGTGATTTTCAGCGTAAACTTTTTTCTCGAAAGTATGTCAAGTAATGCATCATTTTGTTCGTCTTGAAGCCAACAATTGAAATATATATGTATGTGTATACTTGCATCTAAATCTACGGCTTATGCTGCCCCTGACTGACTCTGACTGACTCTGACTGACTCTGACTGGCTCTGACTGACTCTGAAATGGATATATTGCATTGCTGAAGACATTTTTGTAGATGGATTAGGTAGGTCTTTAAGTCCTGAGAAAATGAGCAAAATCGGACAGAAATATTTTTTTTCCAAAAAATGAAATTCTACCAAGGGTCCCCCCTTACGTGATTTTCAGCGTAAACTTTTTTCTCGAAAGTATGTCAAGTAATACATCATTTTGTTCGTCTTGAAGCCAACAATTGAAATATATATGTATGTGTATACTTGCATCTAAATCTACGGCTTATGCTGCCCCTGACTGACTCTGACTGACTCTGACTGACTCTGACTGGCTCTGACTGACTCTGAAATGGATATATTGCATAGCTGAAGACATTTTTGTAGATGGATTAGGTAGGTCTTTAAGTCCTGAGAAAATGAGCAAAATCGGACAGAAATATTTTTTTCCAAAAAATGAAATTCTACCAAGGGTCCCCCCTTACGTGATTTTCAGCCTAAACTTTTTTCTCGAAAGTATGTCAAGTAATACATCATTTTGTTCGTCTTGAAGCCAACAATTGAAATATATATGTATGTGTATACTTGCATCTAAATCTACGGCTTATGCTGCCCCTGACTGACTCTGACTGACTCTGACTGACTCTGACTGGCTCTGACTGACTCTGAAATGGATATATTGCATAGCTGAAGACATTTTTGTAGATGGATTAGGTAGGTCTTTAAGTCCTGAGAAAATGAGCAAAATCGGACAGAAATATTTTTTTCCAAAAAATGAAATTCTACCAAGGGTCCCCCCTTACGTGATTTTCAGCCTAAACTTTTTTCTCGAAAGTATGTCAAGTAATACATCATTTTGTTCGTCTTGAAGCCAACAATTGAAATATATATGTATGTGTATACTTGCATCTAAATCTACGGCTTATGCTGCCCCTGACTGAGTCTGACTGACTCTGACTGACTCTGACTGGCTCTGACTGACTCTGAAATGGATATATTGCATAGCTGAAGACATTTTTGTAGATGGATTAGGTAGGTCTTTAAGTCCTGAGAAAATGAGCAAAATCGGACAGAAATATTTTTTTTCCAAAAAATGAAATTCTACCAAGGGTCCCCCCTTACGTGATTTTCAGCGTAAAATTTTTTCTCGAAAGTATGTCAAGTAATACATCATTTTGTTCGTCTTGAAGCCAACAATTGAAATATATATGTATGTGTATACTTGCATCTAAATCTACGGCTTATGCTGCCCCTGACTGACTCTGACTGACTCTGACTGACTCTGACTGACTCTGACTGACTCTGACTGACTCTGACTGGCTCTGACTGACTCTGAAATGGATATATTGCATAGCTGAAGACATTTTTGTAGATGGATTAGGTAGGTCTTTAAGTCCTGAGCAAATGAGCAAAATCGGACAGAAATATTTTTTTTCCAAAAAATGAAATTCTACCAAGGGCCCTTACGTGATTTTCAGCGTAAACTTTTTTCTCGAAAGTATGTCAAGTAATACATCATTTTGTTCGTCTTGAAGCCAACAATTGAAATATATATGTATGTGTATACTTGCATCTAAATCTACGGCTTATGCTGCCCCTGACTGACTCTGACTGACTCTGACTGACTCTGACTGGCTCTGACTGACTCTGAAATGGATATATTGCATAGCTGAAGACATTTTTGTAGATGGATTAGGTAGGTCTTTAAGTCCTGAGAAAATGAGCAAAATCGGACAGAAATATTTTTTTTCCAAAAAATGAAATTCTACCAAGGGTCCCCCCTTACGTGATTTTCAGCGTAAACTTTTTTCTCGAAAGTATGTCAAGTAATACATCATTTTGTTCGTCTTGAAGCCAACAATTGAAATATATATGTATGTGTATACTTGCATCTAAATCTACGGCTTATGCTGCCCCTGACTGACTCTGACTGACTCTGACTGACTCTGACTGACTCTGACTGGCTCTGACTGACTCTGAAATGGATATATTGCATAGCTGAAGACATTTTTGTAGATGGATTAGGTAGGTCTTTAAGTCCTGAGCAAATGAGCAAAATCGGACAGAAATATTTTTTTTCCAAAAAATGAAATTCTACCAAGGGTCCCCCCTTACGTGATTTTCAGCGTAAACTTTTTTCTCGAAAGTATGTCAAGTAATACATGATTTTGTTCGTCTTGAAGCCAACAATTGAAATATATATGTATGTGTATACTTGCATCTAAATCTACGGCTTATGCTGCCCCTGACTGACTCTGACTGACTCTGACTGACTCTGACTGGCTCTGACTGACTCTGAAATGGATATATTGCATAGCTGAAGACATTTTTGTAGATGGATTAGGTAGGTCTTTAAGTCCTGAGAAAATGAGCAAAATCGGACAGAAATATTTTTTTTCCAAAAAATGAAATTCTACCAAGGGTCCCCCCTTACGTGATTTTCAGCGTAAACTTTTTTCTCGAAAGTATGTCAAGTAATACATCATTTTGTTCGTCTTGAAGCCAACAATTGAAATATATATGTATGTGTATACTTGCATCTAAATCTACGGCTTATGCTGCCCCTGACTGACTCTGACTGACTCTGACTGACTCTGACTGACTCTGACTGGCTCTGACTGACTCTGAAATGGATATATTGCATAGCTGAAGACATTTTTGTAGATGGATTAGGTAGGTCTTTAAGTCCTGAGAAAATGAGCAAAATCGGACAGAAATATTTTTTTTCCAAAAAATGAAATTCTACCAAGGGTCCCCCCTTACGTGATTTTCAGCCTAAACTTTTTTCTCGAAAGTATGTCAAGTAATACATCATTTTGTTCGTCTTGAAGCCAACAATTGAAATATATATGTATGTGTATACTTGCATCTAAATCTACGGCTTATGCTGCCCCTGACTGAGTCTGACTGACTCTGACTGACTCTGACTGGCTCTGACTGACTCTGAAATGGATATATTGCATAGCTGAAGACATTTTTGTAGATGGATTAGGTAGGTCTTTAAGTCCTGAGAAAATGAGCAAAATCGGACAGAAATATTTTTTTTCCAAAAAATGAAATTCTACCAAGGGTCCCCCCTTACGTGATTTTCAGCGTAAACTTTTTTCTCGAAAGTATGTCAAGTAATACATCATTTTGTTCGTCTTGAAGCCAACAATTGAAATATATATGTATGTGTATACTTGCATCTAAATCTACGGCTTATGCTGCCCCTGACTGACTCTGACTGACTCTGACTGACTCTGACTGGCTCTGACTGACTCTGAAATGGATATATTGCATAGCTGAAGACATTTTTGTAGATGGATTAGGTAGGTCTTTAAGTCCTGAGAAAATGAGCAAAATCGGACAGAAATATTTTTTTTCCAAAAAATGAAATTCTACCAAGGGTCCCCCCTTACGTGATTTTCAGCGTAAACTTTTTTCTCGAAAGTATGTCAAGTAATACATCATTTTGTTCGTCTTGAAGCCAACAATTGAAATATATATGTATGTGTATACTTGCATCTAAATCTACGGCTTATGCTGCCCCTGACTGACTCTGACTGACTCTGACTGGCTCTGACTGACTCTGAAATGGATATATTGCATAGCTGAAGACATTTTTGTAGATGGATTAGGTAGGTCTTTAAGTCCTGAGAAAATGAGCAAAATCGGACAGAAATATTTTTTTTCCAAAAAATGAAATTCTACCAAGGGTCCCCCCTTACGTGATTTTCAGCGTAAACTTTTTTCTCGAAAGTATGTCAAGTAATACATCATTTTGTTCGTCTTGAAGCCAACAATTGAAATATATATGTATGTGTATACTTGCATCTAAATCTACGGCTTATGCTGCCCCTGACTGACTCTGACTGACTCTGACTGACTCTGACTGACTCTGACTGGCTCTGACTGACTCTGAAATGGATATATTGCATAGCTGAAGACATTTTTGTAGATGGATTAGGTAGGTCTTTAAGTCCTGAGAAAATGAGCAAAATCGGACAGAAATATTTTTTTTCCAAAAAATGAAATTCTACCAAGGGTCCCCCCTTACGTGATTTTCAGCCTAAACTTTTTTCTCGAAAGTATGTCAAGTAATACATCATTTTGTTCGTCTTGAAGCCAACAATTGAAATATATATGTATGTGTATACTTGCATCTAAATCTACGGCTTATGCTGCCCCTGACTGAGTCTGACTGACTCTGACTGACTCTGACTGGCTCTGACTGACTCTGAAATGGATATATTGCATAGCTGAAGACATTTTTGTAGATGGATTAGGTAGGTCTTTAAGTCCTGAGAAAATGAGCAAAATCGGACAGAAATATTTTTTTTCCAAAAAATGAAATTCTACCAAGGGTCCCCCCTTACGTGATTTTCAGCGTAAACTTTTTTCTCGAAAGTATGTCAAGTAATACATCATTTTGTTCGTCTTGAAGCCAACAATTGAAATATATATGTATGTGTATACTTGCATCTAAATCTACGGCTTATGCTGCCCCTGACTGACTCTGACTGACTCTGACTGACTCTGACTGGCTCTGACTGACTCTGAAATGGATATATTGCATAGCTGAAGACATTTTTGTAGATGGATTAGGTAGGTCTTTAAGTCCTGAGAAAATGAGCATAATCGGACAGAAATATTTTTTTCCAAAAAATGAAATTCTACCAAGGGTCCCCCCTTACGTGATTTTCAGCGTAAACTTTTTTCTCGAAAGTATGTCAAGTAATACATCATTTTGTTCGTCTTGAAGCCAACAATTGAAATATATATGTATGTGTATACTTGCATCTAAATCTACGGCTTATGCTGCCCCTGACTGACTCTGACTGACTCTGACTGACTCTGACTGGCTCTGACTGACTCTGAAATGGATATATTGCATAGCTGAAGACATTTTTGTAGATGGATTAGGTAGGTCTTTAAGTCCTGAGAAAATGAGCAAAATCGGACAGAAATATTTTTTTTCCAAAAAATGAAATTCTACCAAGGGTCCCCCCTTACGTGATTTTCAGCGTAAACTTTTTTCTCGAAAGTATGTCAAGTAATGCATCATTTTGTTCGTCTTGAAGCCAACAATTGAAATATATATGTATGTGTATACTTGCATCTAAATCTACGGCTTATGCTGCCCCTGACTGACTCTGACTGACTCTGACTGACTCTGACTGGCTCTGACTGACTCTGAAATGGATATATTGCATAGCTGAAGACATTTTTGTAGATGGATTAGGTAGGTCTTTAAGTCCTGAGAAAATGAGCAAAATCGGACAGAAATATTTTTTTTCCAAAAAATGAAATTCTACCAAGGGTCCCCCCTTGCGTGATTTTCAGCGTAAACTTTTTTCTCGAAAGTATGTCAAGTAATACATCATTTTGTTCGTCTTGAAGCCAACAATTGAAATATATATGTATGTGTATACTTGCATCTAAATCTACGGCTTATGCTGCCCCTGACTGACTCTGACTGACTCTGACTGACTCTGACTGGCTCTGACTGACTCTGAAATGGATATATTGCATAGCTGAAGACATTTTTGTAGATGGATTAGGTAGGTCTTTAAGTCCTGAGAAAATGAGCAAAATCGGACAGAAATATTTTTTTTCCAAAAAATGAAATTCTACCAAGGGTCCCCCCTTACGTGATTTTCAGCGTAAACTTTTTTCTCGAAAGTATGTCAAGTAATACATCATTTTGTTCGTCTTGAAGCCAACAATTGAAATATATATGTATGTGTATACTTGCATCTAAATCTACGGCTTATGCTGCCCCTGACTGACTCTGACTGACTCTGACTGACTCTGACTGACTCTGACTGGCTCTGACTGACTCTGAAATGGATATATTGCATAGCTGAAGACATTTTTGTAGATGGATTAGGTAGGTCTTTAAGTCCTGAGAAAATGAGCAAAATCGGACAGAAATATTTTTTTTCCAAAAAATGAAATTCTACCAAGGGTCCCCCCTTACGTGATTTTCAGCGTAAACTTTTTTCTCGAAAGTATGTCAAGTAATACATTATTTTGTTCGTCTTGAAGCCAACAATTGAAATATATATGTATGTGTATACTTGCATCTAAATCTACGGCTTATGCTGCCCCTGACTGACTCTGACTGACTCTGACTGACTCTGACTGGCTCTGACTGACTCTGAAATGGATATATTGCATAGCTGAAGACATTTTTGTAGATGGATTAGGTAGGTCTTTAAGTCCTGAGAAAATGAGCAAAATCGGACAGAAATATTTTTTTTCCAAAAAATGAAATTCTACCAAGGGTCCCCCCTTACGTGATTTTCAGCGTAAACTTTTTTCTCGAAAGTATGTCAAGTAATACATCATTTTGTTCGTCTTGAAGCCAACAATTGAAATATATATGTATGTGTATACTTGCATCTAAATCTACGGCTTATGCTGCCCCTGACTGACTCTGACTGACTCTGACTGACTCTGACTGACTCTGACTGACTCTGAAATGGATATATTGCAAAGCTGAAGACATTTTTGTAGATGGATTAGGTAGGTCTTTAAGTCCTGAGAAAATGAGCAAAATCGGACAGAAATATTTTTTTTCCAAAAAATGAAATTCTACCAAGGGTCCCCCCTTACGTGATTTTCAGCGTAAACTTTTTTCTCGAAAGTATGTCAAGTAATACATCATTTTGTTCGTCTTGAAGCCAACAATTGAAATATATATGTATGTGTATACTTGCATCTAAATCTACGGCTTTTGCTGCCCCTGACTGACTCTGACTGACTCTGACTGACTCTGACTGGCTCTGACTGACTCTGAAATGGATATATTGCATAGCTGAAGACATTTTTGTAGATGGATTAGGTAGGTCTTTAAGTCCTGAGAAAATGAGCAAAATCGGACAGAAATATTTTTTTTCCAAAAAATGAAATTCTACCAAGGATCCCCCCTTACGTGATTTTCAGCGTAAACTTTTTTCTCGAAAGTATGTCAAGTAATACATCATTTTGTTCGTCTTGAAGCCAACAATTGAAATATATATGTATGTGTATACTTGCATCTAAATCTACGGCTTATGCTGCCCCTGACTGACTCTGACTGACTCTGACTGACTCTGACTGGCTCTGACTGACTCTGAAATGGATATATTGCATAGCTGAAGACATTTTTGTAGATGGATTAGGTAGGTCTTTAAGTCCTGAGAAAATGAGCAAAATCGGACAGAAATATTTTTTTTCCAAAAAATGAAATTCTACCAAGGGTCCCCCCTTACGTGATTTTCAGCGTAAACTTTTTTCTCGAAAGTATGTCAAGTAATACATCATTTTGTTCGTCTTGAAGCCAACAATTGAAATATATATGTATGTGTATACTTGCATCTAAATCTACGGCTTATGCTGCCCCTGACTGACTCTGACTGACTCTGACTGACTCTGACTGGCTCTGACTGACTCTGAAATGGATATATTGCATAGCTGAAGACATTTTTGTAGATGGATTAGGTAGGTCTTTAAGTCCTGAGAAAATGAGCAAAATCGGACAGAAATATTTTTTTTCCAAAAAATGAAATTCTACCAAGGGTCCCCCCTTACGTGATTTTCAGCGTAAACTTTTTTCTCGAAAGTATGTCAAGTAATACATAATTTTGTTCGTCTTGAAGCCAACAATTGAAATATATATGTATGTGTATACTTGCATCTAAATCTACGGCTTATGCTGCCCCTGACTGACTCTGACTGACTCTGACTGACTCTGACTGACTCTGACTGGCTCTGACTGACTCTGAAATGGATATATTGTATAGCTGAAGACATTTTTGTAGATGGATTAGGTAGGTCTTTAAGTCCTGAGAAAATGAGCAAAATCGGACAGAAATATTTTTTTTCCAAAAAATTAAATTCTACCAAGGGTCCCCCCTTACGTGATTTTCAGCGTAAACTTTTTTCTCGAAAGTATGTCAAGAAATACATCATTTTGTTCGTCTTGAAGCCAACAATTGAAATATATATGTATGTGTATACTTGCATCTAAATCTACGGCTTATGCTGCCCCTGACTGACTCTGACTGACTCTGACTGACTCTGACTGGCTCTGACTGACTCTGAAATGGATATATTGCATAGCTGAAGACATTTTTGTAGATGGATTAGGTAGGTCTTTAAGTCCTGAGAAAATGAGCAAAATCGGACAGAAATATTTTTTTTCCAAAAAATGAAATTCTACCAAGGGGTCACCCCTTACGTGATTTTCAGCGTAAACTTTTTTCTCGAAAGTATGTCAAGTAATACATCATTTTGTTCGTCTTGAAGCCAACAATTGAAATATATATGTATGTGTACACTTGCATCTAAATCTACGGCTTATGCTGACCCTGACTGACTCTGACTGACTCTGACTGACTCTGACTGGCTCTGACTGACTCTGAAATGGATATATTGCATAGCTGAAGACATTTTTGTAGATGGATTAGGTAGGTCTTTAAGTCCTGAGAAAATGAGCAAAATCGGACAGAAATATTTTTTTTCCAAAAAATGAAATTCTACCAAGGGTCCCCCCTTACGTGATTTTCAGCGTAAACTTTTTTCTCGAAAGTATGTCAAGTAATACATCATTTTGTTCGTCTTGAAGCCAACAATTGAAATATATATGTATGTGTATACTTGCATCTAAATCTACGGCTTATGCTGCCCCTGACTGACTCTGACTGACTCTGACTGACTCTGACTGGCTCTGACTGACTCTGAAATGGATATATTGCATAGCTGAAGACATTTTTGTAGATGGATTAGGTAGGTCTTTAAGTCCTGAGAAAATGAGCAAAATCGGACAGAAATATTTTTTTTCCAAAAAATGAAATTCTACCAAGGGTCCCCCCTTACGTGATTTTCAGCGTAAACTTTTTTCTGGAAAGTATGTCAAGTAATACATCATTTTGTTCGTCTTGAAGCCAACAATTGAAATATATATGTATGTGTATACTTGCATCTAAATCTACGGCTTATGCTCCCCCTGACTGACTCTGACTGACTCTGACTGACTCTGACTGGCTCTGACTGACTCTGAAATGGATATATTGCATAGCTGAAGACATTTTTGTAGATGGATTAGGTAGGTCTTTAAGTCCTGAGAAAATGAGCAAAATCGGACAGAAATATTTTTTTTCCAAAAAATGAAATTCTACCAAGGGTCCCCCCATACGTGATTTTCAGTGTAAACTTTTTTCTCGAAAGTATGTCAAGTAATACATCATTTTGTTCGTCTTGAAGCCAACAATTGAAATATATATGTATGTGTATACTTGCATCTAAATCTACGGCTTATGCTGCCCCTGACTGACTCTGACTGACTCTGACTGACTCTGACTGGCTCTGACTGACTCTGAAATGGATATATTGCATAGCTGAAGACATTTTTGTAGATGGATTAGCTAGGTCTTTAAGTCCTGAGAAAATGAGCAAAATCGGACAGAAATATTTTTTTTCCAAAAAATGAAATTCTACCAAGGGTCCCCCTTTACGTGATTTTCAGCGTAAACTTTTTTCTCGAAAGTATGTCAAGTAATACATCATTTTGTTCGTCTTGAAGCCAACAATTGAAATATATATGTATGTGTATACTTGCATCTAAATCTACGGCTTAAGCTGCCCCTGACTGACTCTGACTGACTCTGACTGACTCTGACTGACTCTGACTGACTCTGAAATGGATATATTGCATAGCTGAAGACATTTTTGTAGATGGATTAGGTAGGTCTTTAAGTCCTGAGAAAATGAGCAAAATCGGACAGAAATATTTTTTTTCCAAAAAATGAAATTCTACCAAGGGTCCCCCCTTACGTGATTTTCAGCGTAAACTTTTTCTCGAAAGTATGTCAAGAAATACATCATTTTGTTCGTCTTGAAGCCAACAATTGAAATATATATGTATGTGTATACTTGCATCTAAATCTACGGCTTATGCTGCCCCTGACTGACTCTGACAGACTCTGACTGACTCTGACTGGCTCTGACTGACTCTGAAATGGATATATTGCATAGCTGAAGACATTTTTGTAGATGGATTAGGTAGGTCTTTAAGTCCTGAGAAAATGAGCAAAATCGGACAGAAATATTTTTTTTCCAAAAAATGAAATTCTACCAAGGGTCCCCCCTTACGTGATTTTCAGCGTAAACTTTTTTCTCGAAAGTATGTCAAGTAATACATCATTTTGTTCGTCTTGAAGCCAACAATTGAAATATATATGTATGTGTATACTTGCATCTAAATCTACGGCTTATGCTGCCCCTGACTGATTCTGACTGACTCTGACTGGCTCTGACTGACTCTGAAATGGATATATTGCATAGCTGAAGACATTTTTGTAGATGGATTAGGTAGGTCTTTAAGTCCTGAGAAAATGAGCAAAATCGGACAGAAATATTTTTTTTCCAAAAAATGAAATTCTACCAAGGGTCCCCCCTTACGTGATTTTCAGCGTAAACTTTTTTCTCGAAAGTATGTCAAGTAATACATCATTTTGTTCGTCTTGAAGCCAACAATTGAAATATATATGTATGTGTATACTTGCATCTAAATCTACGGCTTATGCTGCCCCTGACTGATTCTGACTGACTCTGACTGGCTCTGACTGACTCTGAAATGGATATATTGCATAGCTGAAGACATTTTTGTAGATGGATTAGGTAGGTCTTTAAGTCCTGAGAAAATGAGCAAAATCGGACAGAAATATTTTTTTTCCAAAAAATGAAATTCTACCAAGGGTCCCCCCTTACGTGATTTTCAGCGTAAACTTTTTTCTCGAAAGTATGTCAAGTAATACATCATTTTGTTCGTCTTGAAGCCAACAATTGAAATATATATGTATGTGTATACTTGCATCTAAATCTACGGCTTATGCTGCCCCTGACTGACTCTGACTGACTCTGACTGACTCTGACTGACTCTGACTGACTCTGAAATGGATATATTGCATAGCTGAAGACATTTTTGTAGATGGATTAGGTAGGTCTTTAAGTCCTGAGAAAATGAGCAAAATCGGACAGAAATATTTTTTTTCCAAAAAATGAAATTCTACCAAGGGTCCCCCCTTCCGTGATTTTCAGCGTAAACTTTTTTCTCGAAAGTATGTCAAGTAATACATCATTTTGTTCGTCTTGAAGCCAACAATTGAAATATATATGTATGTGTATACTTGCATCTAAATCTACGGCTTATGCTGCCCCTGACTGACTCTGACTGACTCTGACTGACTCTGACTGGCTCTGACTGACTCTGAAATGGATATATTGCATAGCTGAAGACATTTTTGTAGATTGATTAGGTAGGTCTTTAAGTCCTGAGAAAATGAGCAAAATCGGACAGAAATATTTTTTTTCCAAAAAATGAAATTCTACCAAGGGTCCCCCCTTACGTGATTTTCAGCGTAAACTTTTTTCTCGAAAGTATGTCAAGTAATACATCATTTTGTTCGTCTTGAAGCCAACAATTGAAATATATATGTATGTGTATACTTGCATCTAAATCTACGGCTTATGCTGCCCCTGACTGACTCTGACTGACTCTGACTGACTCTGACTGGCTCTGACTGACTCTGAAATGGATATATTGCATAGCTGAAGACATTTTTGTAGATGGATTAGGTAGGTCTTTAAGTCCTGAGAAAATGAGCAAAATCGGACAGAAATATTTTTTTTCCAAAAAATGAAATTCTACCAAGGGTCCCCCCTTACGTGATTTTCAGCGTAAACTTTTTTCTCGAAAGTATGTCAAGTAATACATCATTTTGTTCGTCTTGAAGCCAACAATTGAAATATATATGTATGTGTATACTTGCATCTAAATCTACGGCTTTTGCTGCCCCTGACTGACTCTGACTGACTCTGACTGACTCTGACTGGCTCTGACTGACTCTGAAATGGATATATTGCATAGCTGAAGACATTTTTGTAGATGGATTAGGTAGGTCTTTAAGTCCTGAGAAAATGAGCAAAATCGGACAGAAATATTTTTTTTCCAAAAAATGAAATTCTACCAAGGGTCCCCCCTTACGTGATTTTCAGCGTAAACTTTTTTCTCGAAAGTATGTCAAGTAATACATCATTTTGTTCGTCTTGAAGCCAACAATTGAAATATATATGTATGTGTGTACTTGCATCTAAATCTACGGCTTATGCTGCCCCTGACTGACTCTGACTGACTCTGACTGACTCTGACTGGCTCTGACTGACTCTGAAATGGATATATTGCATAGCTGAAGACATTTTTGTAGATGGATTAGGTAGGTCTTTAAGTCCTGAGAAAATGAGCAGAATCGGACAGAAATATTTTTTTTCCAAAAAATGAAATTCTACCAAGGGTCCCCCCTTACGTGATTTTCAGCGTAAACTTTTTTCTCGAAAGTATGTCAAGAAATACATCATTTTGTTCGTCTTGAAGCCAACAATTGAAATATATATGTATGTGTATACTTGCATCTAAATCTACGGCTTATGCTGCCCCTGACTGACTCTGACAGACTCTGACTGACTCTGACTGGCTCTGACTGACTCTGAAATGGATATATTGCATAGCTGAAGACATTTTTGTAGATGGATTAGGTAGGTCTTTAAGTCCTGAGAAAATGAGCAAAATCGGACAGAAATATTTTTTTTCCAAAAAATGAAATTCTACCAAGGGTCCCCCCTTACGTGATTTTCAGCGTAAACTTTTTTCTCGAAAGTATGTCAAGTAATACATCATTTTGTTCGTCTTGAAGCCAACAATTGAAATATATATGTATGTGTATACTTGCATCTAAATCTACGGCTTATGCTGCCCCTTACTGACTCTGACTGACTCTGACTGGCTCTGACTGACTCTGAAATGGATATATTGCATAGCTGAAGACATTTTTGTAGATGGATTAGGTAGGTCTTTAAGTCCTGAGAAAATGAGCAAAATCGGACAGAAATATTTTTTTTCCAAAAAATTAAATTCTACCAAGGGTCCCCCCTTACGTGATTTTCAGCGTAAACTTTTTTCTCGAAAGTATGTCAAGTAATACATCATTTTGTTCGTCTTGAAGCCAACAATTGAAATATATATGTATGTGTATACTTGCATCTAAATCTACGGCTTATGCTGCCCCTGACTGACTCTGACTGACTCTGACTGACTCTGACTGGCTCTGACTGACTCTGAAATGGATATATTGCATAGCTGAAGACATTTTTGTAGATGGATTAGGTAGGTCTTTAAGTCCTGAGAAAATGAGCAAAATCGGACAGAAATATTTTTTTTCCAAAAAATGAAATTCTACCAAGGGTCCCCCCTTACGTGATTTTCAGCGTAAACTTTTTTCTCGAAAGTATGTCAAGTAATACATCATTTTGTTCGTCTTGAAGCCAAAAATTGAAATATATATGTATGTGTATACTTGCATCTAAATCTACGGCTTTTGCTGCCCCTGACTGACTCTGACTGACTCTGACTGACTCTGACTGGCTCTGACTGACTCTGAAATGGATATATTGCATAGCTGAAGACATTTTTGTAGATGGATTAGGTAGGTCTTTAAGTCCTGAGAAAATGAGCAAAATCGGACAGAAATATTTTTTTTCCAAAAAATGAAATTCTACCAAGGGTCCCCCCTTACGTGATTTTCAGCGTAAACTTTTTTCTCGAAAGTATGTCAAGTAATACATCATTTTGTTCGTCTTGAAGCCAACAATTGAAATATATATGTATGTGTGTACTTGCATCTAAATCTACGGCTTATGCTGCCCCTGACTGACTCTGACTGACTCTGACTGACTCTGACTGGCTCTGACTGACTCTGAAATGGATATATTGCATAGCTGAAGACATTTTTGTAAATGGATTAGGTAGGTCTTTAAGTCCTGAGAAAATGAGCAAAATCGGACAGAAATATTTTTTTTCCAAAAAATGAAATTCTACCAAGGGTCCCCCCTTACGTGATTTTCAGCGTAAACTTTTTTCTCGAAAGTATGTCAAGTAATACATCATTTTGTTCGTCTTGAAGCCAACAATTGAAATATATATGTATGTGTATACTTGCATCTAAATCTACGGCTTATGCTGCCCCTGACTGACTCTGACTGACTCTGACTGGCTCTGACTGACTCTGAAATGGATATATTGCATAGCTGAAGACATTTTTGTAGATGGATTAGGTAGGTCTTTAAGTCCTGAGAAAATGAGCAAAATCGGACAGAAATATTTTTTTTCCAAAAAATGAAATTCTACCAAGGGTCCCCCCTTACGTGATTTTCAGCGTAAACTTTTTTCTCGAAAGTATGTCAAGAAATACATCATTTTGTTCGTCTTGAAGCCAACAATTGAAATATATATGTATGTGTATACTTGCATCTAAATCTACGGCTTATGCTGCCCCTGACTGACTCTGACAGACTCTGACTGACTCTGACTGGCTCTGACTGACTCTGAAATGGATATATTGCATAGCTGAAGACATTTTTGTAGATGGATTAGGTAGGTCTTTAAGTCCTGAGAAAATGAGCAAAATCGGACAGAAATATTTTTTTTCCAAAAAATGAAATTCTACCAAGGGTCCCCCCTTACGTGATTTTCAGCGTAAACTTTTTTCTCGAAAGTATGTCAAGTAATACATCATTTTGTTCGTCTTGAAGCCAACAATTGAAATATATATGTATGTGTATACTTGCATCTAAATCTACGGCTTATGCTGCCCCTTACTGACTCTGACTGACTCTGACTGGCTCTGACTGACTCTGAAATGGATATATTGCATAGCTGAAGACATTTTTGTAGATGGATTAGGTAGGTCTTTAAGTCCTGAGAAAATGAGCAAAATCGGACAGAAATATTTTTTTTCCAAAAAATTAAATTCTACCAAGGGTCCCCCCTTACGTGATTTTCAGCGTAAACTTTTTTCTCGAAAGTATGTCAAGTAATACATCATTTTGTTCGTCTTGAAGCCAACAATTGAAATATATATGTATGTGTATACTTGCATCTAAATCTACGGCTTATGCTGCCCCTGACTGACTCTGACTGACTCTGACTGACTCTGACTGGCTCTGACTGACTCTGAAATGGATATATTGCATAGCTGAAGACATTTTTGTAGATGGATTAGGTAGGTCTTTAAGTCCTGAGAAAATGAGCAAAATCGGACAGAAATATTTTTTTTCCAAAAAATGAAATTCTACCAAGGGTCCCCCCTTACGTGATTTTCAGCGTAAACTTTTTTCTCGAAAGTATGTCAAGTAATACATCATTTTGTTCGTCTTGAAGCCAAAAATTGAAATATATATGTATGTGTATACTTGCATCTAAATCTACGGCTTTTGCTGCCCCTGACTGACTCTGACTGACTCTGACTGACTCTGACTGGCTCTGACTGACTCTGAAATGGATATATTGCATAGCTGAAGACATTTTTGTAGATGGATTAGGTAGGTCTTTAAGTCCTGAGAAAATGAGCAAAATCGGACAGAAATATTTTTTTTCCAAAAAATGAAATTCTACCAAGGGTCCCCCCTTACGTGATTTTCAGCGTAAACTTTTTTCTCGAAAGTATGTCAAGTAATACATCATTTTGTTCGTCTTGAAGCCAACAATTGAAATATATATGTATGTGTGTACTTGCATCTAAATCTACGGCTTATGCTGCCCCTGACTGACTCTGACTGACTCTGACTGACTCTGACTGGCTCTGACTGACTCTGAAATGGATATATTGCATAGCTGAAGACATTTTTGTAAATGGATTAGGTAGGTCTTTAAGTCCTGAGAAAATGAGCAAAATCGGACAGAAATATTTTTTTTCCAAAAAATGAAATTCTACCAAGGGTCCCCCCTTACGTGATTTTCAGCGTAAACTTTTTTCTCGAAAGTATGTCAAGTAATACATCATTTTGTTCGTCTTGAAGCCAACAATTGAAATATATATGTATGTGTATACTTGCATCTAAATCTACGGCTTATGCTGCCCCTGACTGACTCTGACTGACTCTGACTGGCTCTGACTGACTCTGAAATGGATATATTGCATAGCTGAAGACATTTTTGTAGATGGATTAGGTAGGTCTTTAAGTCCTGAGAAAATGAGCAAAATCGGACAGAAATATTTGTTTTCCAAAAAATTAAATTCTACCAAGGGTCCCCCCTTACGTGATTTTCAGCGTAAACTTTTTTCTCGAAAGTATGTCAAGTAATACATCATTTTGTTCGTCTTGAAGCCAACAATTGAAATATATATGTATGTGTATACTTGCATCTAAATCTACGGCTTATGCTGCCCCTGACTGAGTCTGACTGACTCTGACTGACTCTGACTGGCTCTGACTGACTCTGAAATGGATATATTGCATAGCTGAAGACATTTTTGTAGATGGATTAGGTAGGTCTTTAAGTCCTGAGAAAATGAGCAAAATCGGACAGAAATATTTTTTTTCCAAAAAATGAAATTCTACCAAGGGTCCCCCCTTACGTGATTTTCAGCGTAAACTTTTTTCTCGAAAGTATGTCAAGTAATACATCATTTTGTTCGTCTTGAAGCCAACAATTGAAATATATATGTATGTGTATACTTGCATCTAAATCTACGGCTTATGCTGCCCCTGACTGACTCTGACTGACTCTGACTGACTCTGACTGGCTCTGACTGACTCTGAAATGGATATATTGCATAGCTGAAGACATTTTTGTAGATGGATTAGGTAGGTCTTTAAGTCCTGAGAAAATGAGCAAAATCGGACAGAAATATTTTTTTTCCAAAAAATGAAATTCTACCAAGGGTCCCCCCTTACGTGATTTTCAGCGTAAACTTTTTTCTCGAAAGTATGTCAAGTAATACATCATTTTGTTCGTCTTGAAGCCAACAATTGAAATATATATGTATGTGTATACTTGCATCTAAATCTACGGCTTATGCTGCCCCTGACTGACTCTGACTGACTCTGACTGACTCTGACTGGCTCTGACTGACTCTGAAATGGATATATTGCATAGCTGAAGACATTTTTGTAGATGGATTAGGTAGGTCTTTAAGTCCTGAGAAAATGAGCAAAATCGGACAGAAATATTTTTTTTCCAAAAAATGAAATTCTACCAAGGGTCCCCCCTTACGTGATTTTCAGCGTAAACTTTTTTCTCCAAAGTATGTCAAGTAATACATCATTTTGTTCGTCTTGAAGCCAACAATTGAAATATATATGTATGTGTATACTTGCATCTAAATCTACGGCTTATGCTGCCCCTGACTGACTCTGACTGACTCTGACTGACTCTGACTGGCTCTGACTGACTCTGAAATGGATATATTGCATAGCTGAAGACATTTTTGTAGATGGATTAGGTAGGTCTTTAAGTCCTGAGAAAATGAGCAAAATCGGACAGAAATATTTTTTTTCCAAAAAATGAAATTCTACCAAGGGTCCCCCCTTACGTGATTTTCAGCGTAAACTTTTTTCTCGAAAGTATGTCAAGTAATACATCATTTTGTTCGTCTTGAAGCCAACAATTGAAATATATATGTATGTGTATACTTGCATCTAAATCTACGGCTTATGCTGCCCCTGACTGACTCTGACTGACTCTGACTGACTCTGACTGGCTCTGACTGACTCTGAAATGGATATATTGCATAGCTGAAGACATTTTTGTAGATGGATTAGGTAGGTCTTTAAGTCCTGAGAAAATGAGCAAAATCGGACAGAAATATTTTTTTTCCAAAAAATGAAATTCTACCAAGGGTCCCCCCTTACGTGATTTTCAGCGTAAACTTTTTTCTCGAAAGTATGTCAAGTAATACATCATTTTGTTCGTCTTGAAGCCAACAATTGAAATATATATGTATGTGTGTACTTGCATCTAAATCTACGGCTTATGCTGCCCCTGACTGACTCTGACTGACTCTGACTGACTCTGACTGGCTCTGACTGACTCTGAAATGGATATATTGCATAGCTGAAGACATTTTTGTAGATGGATTAGGTAGGTCTTTAAGTCCTGAGAAAATGAGCAAAATCGGACAGAAATATTTTTTTTCCAAAAAATGAAATTCTACCAAGGGTCCCCCCTTACGTGATTTTCAGCGTAAACTTGTTTCTCGAAAGTATGTCAAGTAATACATCATTTTGTTCGTCTTGAAGCCAACAATTGAAATATATATGTATGTGTATACTTGCATCTAAATCTACGGCTTATGCTGCCCCTGACTGACTCTGACTGACTCTGACTGGCTCTGACTGACTCTGAAATGGATATATTGCATAGCTGAAGACATTTTTGTAGATGGATTAGCTAGGTCTTTAAGTCCTGAGAAAATGAGCAAAATCGGACAGAAATATTTTTTTTCCAAAAAATGAAATTCTACCAAGGGTCCCCCCTTACGTGATTTTCAGCGTAAACTTTTTTCTCCAAAGTATGTCAAGTAATACATCATTTTGTTCGTCTTGAAGCCAACAATTGAAATATATATGTATGTGTATACTTGCATCTAAATCTACGGCTTATGCTGCCCCTGACTGACTCTGACTGACTCTGACTGACTCTGACTGACTCTGACTGGCTCTGACTGACTCTGAAATGGATATATTGCATAGCTGAAGACATTTTTTGTAGATGGATTAGGTAGGTCTTTAAGTCCTGAGAAAATGAGCAAAATCGGACAGAAATATTTTTTTTCCAAAAAATGAAATTCTACCAAGGGTCCCCCCTTACGTGATTTTCAGCGTAAACTTTTTTCTCGAAAGTATGTCAAGTAATACATCATTTTGTTCGTCTTGAAGCCAACAATTGAAATATATATGTATGTGTATACTTGCATCTAAATCTACGGCTTATGCTGCCCCTGACTGACTCTGACTGACTCTGACTGACTCTGACTGGCTCTGACTGACTCTGAAATGGATATATTGCATAGCTGAAGACATTTTTGTAGATGGATTAGGTAGGTCTTTAAGTCCTGAGAAAATGAGCAAAATCGGACAGAAATATTTTTTTTCCAAAAAATGAAATTCTACCAAGGGTCCCCCCTTACGTGATTTTCAGCGTAAACTTTTTTCTCGAAAGTATGTCAAGTAATACATCATTTTGTTCGTCTTGAAGCCAACAATTGAAATATATATGTATGTGTATACTTGCATCTAAATCTACGGCTTATGCTGCCCCTGACTGACTCTGACTGACTCTGACTGGCTCTGACTGACTCTGAAATGGATATATTGCATAGGTGAAGACATTTTTGTAGATGGATTAGGTAGGTCTTTAAGTCCTGAGAAAATGAGCAAAATCGGACAGAAATATTTTTTTTCCAAAAAATGAAATTCTACCAAGGGTCCCCCCTTACGTGATTTTCAGCGTAAACTTTTTTCTCGAAAGTATGTCAAGTAATACATCATTTTGTTCGTCTTGAAGCCAACAATTGAAATATATATGTATGTGTATACTTGCATCTAAATCTACGGCTTATGCTGCCCCTGACTGACTCTGACTGACTCTGACTGACTCTGACTGACTCTGACTGGCTCTGACTGACTCTGAAATGGATATATTGCATAGCTGAAGACATTTTTGTAGATGGATTAGGTAGGTCTTTAAGTCCTGAGAAAATGAGCAAAATCGGACAGAAATATTTTTTTTCCAAAAAATGAAATTCTACCAAGGGTCCCCCCTTACGTGATTTTCAGCGTAAACTTTTTTCTCGAAAGTATGTTAAGTAATACATCATTTTGTTCGTCTTGAAGCCAACAATTGAAATATATAGGTATGTGTATACTTGCATCTAAATCTACGGCTTATGCTGCCCCTGACTGACTCTGACTGACTCTGACTGACTCTGACTGGCTCTGACTGACTCTGAAATGGATATATTGCATAGCTGAAGACATTTTTGTAGATGGATTAGGTAGGTCTTTAAGTCCTGAGAAAATGAGCAAAATCGGACAGAAATATTTTTTTTCCAAAAAATGAAATTCTACCAAGGGTCCCCCCTTACGTGATTTTCAGCGTAAACTTTTTTCTCGAAAGTATGTCAAGTAATACATCATTTTGTTCGTCTTGAAGCCAACAATTGAAATATATATGTATGTGTATACTTGCATCTAAATCTACGGCTTATGCTGCCCCTGACTGACTCTGACTGACTCTGACTGACTCTGACTGACTCTGACTGGCTCTGACTGACTCTGAAATGGATATATTGCATAGCTGAAGACATTTTTTGTAGATGGATTAGGTAGGTCTTTAAGTCCTGAGAAAATGAGCAAAATCGGACAGAAATATTTTTTTTCCAAAAAATGAAATTCTACCAAGGGTCCCCCCTTACGTGATTTTCAGCGTAAACTTTTTTCTCGAAAGTATGTCAAGTAATACATCATTTTGTTCGTCTTGAAGCCAACAATTGAAATATATATGTATGTGTATACTTGCATCTAAATCTACGGCTTATGCTGCCCCTGACTGACTCTGACTGACTCTGACTGACTCTGACTGGCTCTGACTGACTCTGAAATGGATATATTGCATAGCTGAAGACATTTTTGTAGATGGATTAGGTAGGTCTTTAAGTCCTGAGAAAATGAGCAAAATCGGACAGAAATATTTTTTTTCCAAAAAATGAAATTCTACCAAGGGTCCCCCCTTACGTGATTTTCAGCGTAAACCTTTTTCTCGAAAGTATGTTAAGTAATACATCATTTTGTTCGTCTTGAAGCCAACAATTGAAATATATAGGTATGTGTATACTTGCATCTAAATCTACGGCTTATGCTGCCCCTGACTGACTCTGACTGACTCTGACTGACTCTGACTGGCTCTGACTGACTCTGAAATGGATATATTGCATAGCTGAAGACATTTTTGTAGATGGATTAGGTAGGTCTTTAAGTCCTGAGAAAATGAGCAAAATCGGACAGAAATATTTTTTTTCCAAAAAATGAAATTCTACCAAGGGTCCCCCCTTACGTGATTTTCAGCGTAAACTTTTTTCTCGAAAGTATGTCAAGTAATACATCATTTTGTTCGTCTTGAAGCCAACAATTGAAATATATATGTATGTGTATACTTGCATCTAAATCTACGGCTTATGCTGCCCCTGACTGACTCTGACTGACTCTGACTGACTCTGACTGGCTCTGACTGACTCTGAAATGGATATATTGCATAGCTGAAGACATTTTTGTAGATCGATTAGGTAGGTCTTTAAGTCCTGAGAAAATGAGCAAAATCGGACAGAAATATTTTTTTTCCAAAAAATGAAATTCTACCAAGGGTCCCCCCTTACGTGATTTTCAGCGTAAACCTTTTTCTCGAAAGTATGTCAAGTAATACATCATTTTGTTCGTCTTGAAGCCAACAATTGAAATATATATGTATGTGTATACTTGCATCTAAATCTACGGCTTATGCTGCCCCTGACTGAGTCTGACTGACTCTGACTGACTCTGACTGGCTCTGACTGACTCTGAAATGGATATATTGCATAGCTGAAGACATTTTTGTAGATGGATTAGGTAGGTCTTTAAGTCCTGAGAAAATGAGCAAAATCGGACAGAAATATTTTTTTTCCAAAAAATGAAATTCTACCAAGGGTCCCCCCTTACGTGATTTTCAGCGTAAACTTTTTTCTCGAAAGTATGTCAAGTAATACATCATTTTGTTCGTCTTGAAGCCAACAATTGAAATATATATGTATGTGTATACTTGCATCTAAATCTACGGCTTATGCTGCCCCTGACTGACTCTGACTGACTCTGACTGACTCTGACTGGCTCTGACTGACTCTGAAATGGATATATTGCATAGCTGAAGACATTTTTGTAGATGGATTAGGTAGGTCTTTAAGTCCTGAGAAAATGAGCAAAATCGGACAGAAATATTTTTTTTCCAAAAAATGAAATTCTACCAAGGGTCCCCCCTTACGTGATTTTCAGCGTAAACTTTTTTCTCGAAAGTATGTCAAGTAATACATCATTTTGTTCGTCTTGAAGCCAACAATTGAAATATATATGTATGTGTATACTTGCATCTAAATCTACGGCTTATGCTGCCCCTGACTGACTCTGACTGACTCTGACTGACTCTGACTGGCTCTGACTGACTCTGAAATGGATATATTGCATAGCTGAAGACATTTTTGTAGATGGATTAGGTAGGTCTTTAAGTCCTGAGAAAATGAGCAAAATCGGACAGAAATATTTTTTTTCCAAAAAATGAAATTCTACCAAGGGTCCCCCCTTACGTGATTTTCAGCGTAAACTTTTTTCTCGAAAGTATGTCAAGTAATACATCATTTTGTTCGTCTTGAAGCCAACAATTGAAATATATATGTATGTGTATACTTGCATCTAAATCTACGGCTTATGCTGCCCCTGACTGACTCTGACTGACTCTGACTGACTCTGACTGACTCTGACTGGCTCTGACTGACTCTGAAATGGATATATTGCATAGCTGAAGACATTTTTGTAGATGGATTAGGTAGGTCTTTAAGTCCTGAGAAAATGAGCAAAATCGGACAGAAATATTTTTTTTCCAAAAAATGAAATTCTACCAAGGGCCCTTACGTGATTTTCAGCGTAAACTTTTTTCTCGAAAGTATGTCAAGTAATACATCATTTTGTTCGTCTTGAAGCCAACAATTGAAATATATATGTATGTGTATACTTGCATCTAAATCTACGGCTTATGCTGCCCCTGACTGACTCTGACTGACTCTGACTGGCTCTGACTGACTCTGAAATGGATATATTGCATAGCTGAAGACATTTTTGTAGATGGATTAGGTAGGTCTTTAAGTCCTGAGAAAATGAGCAAAATCGGACAGAAATATTTTTTTTCCAAAAAATGAAATTCTACCAAGGGTCCCCCCTTACGTGATTTTCAGCGTAAACTTTTTTCTCGAAAGTATGTCAAGTAATACATCATTTTGTTCGTCTTGAAGCCAACAATTGAAATATATATGTATGTGTATACTTGCATCTAAATCTACGGCTTATGCTGCCCCTGACTGACTCTGACTGACTCTGACTGAATCTGACTGACTCTGACTGGCTCTGACTGACTCTGAAATGGATATATTGCATAGCTGAAGACATTTTTTGTAGATGGATTAGGTAGGTCTTTAAGTCCTGAGAAAATGAGCAAAATCGGACAGAAATATTTTTTTTCCAAAAAATGAAATTCTACCAAGGGTCCCCCCTTACGTGATTTTCAGCGTAAACTTTTTTCTCGAATGTATGTCAAGTAATACATCATTTTGTTCGTCTTGAAGCCAACAATTGAAATATATATGTATGTGTATACTTGCATCTAACTCTACGGCTTATGCTGCCCCTGACTGACTCTGACTGACTCTGACTGACTCTGACTGGCTCTGACTGACTCTGAAATGGATATATTGCATAGCTGAAGACATTTTTGTAGATGGATTAGGTAGGTCTTTAAGTCCTGAGAAAATGAGCAAAATCGGACAGAAATATTTTTTTTCCAAAAAATTAAATTCTACCAAGGGTCCCCCCTTACGTGATTTTCAGCGTGAACTTTTTTCTCGAAAGTATGTCAAGTAATACATCATTTTGTTCGTCTTGAAGCCAACAATTGAAATATATATGTATGTGTATACTTGCATCTAAATCTACGGCTTATGCTGCCCCTGACTGACTCTGACTGACTCTGACTGACTCTGACTGGCTCTGACTGACTCTGAAATGGATATATTGCATAGCTGAAGACATTTTTGTAGATGGATTAGGTAGGTCTTTAAGTCCTGAGAAAATGAGCAAAATCGGACAGAAATATTTTTTTTCCAAAAAATGAAATTCTACCAAGGGTCCCCCCTTACGTGATTTTCAGCGTAAACTTTTTTCTCGAAAGTATGTCAAGTAATACATCATTTTGTTCGTCTTGAAGCCAACAATTGAAATATATATGTATGTGTATACTTGCATCTAAATCTACGGCTTATGCTGCCCCTGACTGACTCTGACTGACTCTGACTGACTCTGACTGGCTCTGACTGACTCTGAAATGGATATATTGCATAGCTGAAGACATTTTTGTAGATGGATTAGGTAGGTCTTTAAGTCCTGAGAAAATGAGCAAAATCGGACAGAAATATTTTTTTTCCAAAAAATGAAATTCTACCAAGGGTCCCCCCTTACGTGATTTTCAGCGTAAACTTTTTTCTCGAAAGTATGTCAAGTAATACATCATTTTGTTCGTCTTGAAGCCAACAATTGAAATATATATGTATGTGTATACTTGCATCTAAATCTACGGCTTATGCTGCCCCTGACTGACTCTGACTGACTCTGACTGACTCTGACTGGCTCTGACTGACTCTGAAATGGATATATTGCATAGCTGAAGACATTTTTGTAGATGGATTAGGTAGGTCTTTAAGTCCTGAGAAAATGAGCAAAATCGGACAGAAATATTTTTTTTCCAAAAAATGAAATTCTACCAAGGGTCCCCCCTTACGTGATTTTCAGCGTAAACTTTTTTCTCGAAAGTATGTCAAGTAATACATCATTTTGTTCGTCTTGAAGCCAACAATTGAAATATATATGTATGTGTATACTTGCATCTAAATCTACGGCTTATGCTGCCCCTGACTGACTCTGACTGACTCTGACTGGCTCTGACTGACTCTGAAATGGATATATTGCATAGCTGAAGACATTTTTGTAGATGGATTAGGTAGGTCTTTAAGTCCTGAGAAAATGAGCAAAATCGGACAGAAATATTTTTTTTCCAAAAAATGAAATTCTACCAAGGGTCCCCCCTTACGTGATTTTCAGCGTAAATTTTTTTCTCGAAAGTATGTCAAGTAATACATCATTTTGTTCGTCTTGAAGCCAACAATTGAAATATATATGTATGTGTATACTTGCATCTAAATCTACGGCTTATGCTGCCCCTGACTGACTCTGACTGACTCTGACTGACTCTGACTGGCTCTGACTGACTCTGAAATGGATATATTGCATAGCTGAAGACATTTTTGTAGATGGATTAGATAGGTCTTTAAGTCCTGAGAAAATGAGTAAAATCGGACAGAAATATTTTTTTTCCAAAAAATGAAATTCTACCAAGGGTCCCCCTTACGTGATTTTCAGCGTAAACTTTTTTCTCGAAAGTATGTCAAGTAATACATCATTTTGTTCGTCTTGAAGCCAATAATTGAAATATATATGTATGTGTATACTTGCATCTAAATCTACGGCTTATGCTGCCCCTGACTGACTCTGACTGACTCTGACTGACTCTGACTGGCTCTGACTGACTCTGAAATGGATATATTGCATAGCTGAAGACATTTTTGTAGATGGATTAGGTAGGTCTTTAAGTCCTGAGAAAATGAGCAAAATCGGACAGAAATATTTTTTTTCCAAAAAATGAAATTCTACCAAGGGTCCCCCCTTACGTGATTTTCAGCGTAAACTTTTTTCTCGAAAGTATGTCAAGTAATACATCATTTTGTTCGTCTTGAAGCCAACAATTGAAATATATATGTATGTGTATACTTGCATCTAAATCTACGGCTTATGCTGCCCCTGACTGACTCTGACTGACTCTGACTGACTCTGACTGGCTCTGACTGACTCTGAAATGGATATATTGCATAGCTGAAGACATTTTTGTAGATGGATTAGGTAGGTCTTTAAGTCCTGAGAAAATGAGCAAAATCGGACAGAAATATTTTTTTTCCAAAAAATGAAATTCTACCAAGGGTCCCCCCTTACGTGATTTTCAGCGTAAACTTTTTTCTCGAAAGTATGTCAAGTAATACATCATTTTGTTCGTCTTGAAGCCAACAATTGAAATATATATGTATGTGTATACTTGCATCTAAATCTACGGCTTATGCTGCCCCTGACTGACTCTGACTGACTCTGACTGGCTCTGACTGACTCTGAAATGGATATATTGCATAGCTGAAGACATTTTTGTAGATGGATTAGGTAGGTCTTTAAGTCCTGAGAAAATGAGCAAAATCGGACAGAAATATTTTTTTTCCAAAAAATGAAATTCTACCAAGGATCCCCCCTTACGTGATTTTCAGCGTAAACTTTTTTCTCGAAAGTATGTCAAGTAATACATCATTTTGTTCGTCTTGAAGCCAACAATTGAAATATATATGTATGTGTATACTTGCATCTAAATCTACGGCTTATGCTGCCCCTGACTGACTCTGACTGACTCTGACTGACTCTGACTGGCTCTGACTGACTCTGAAATGGATATATTGCATAGCTAAAGACATTTTTGTAGATGGATTAGATAGGTCTTTAAGTCCTGAGAAAATGAGCAAAATCGGACAGAAATATTTTTTTTCCAAAAAATGAAATTCTACCAAGGGTCCCCCCTTACGTGATTTTCAGCGTAAACTTTTTTCTCGAAAGTATGTCAAGTAATACATCATTTTGTTCGTCTTGAAGCCAACAATTGAAATATATATGTATGTGTATACTTGCATCTAAATCTACGGCTTATGCTGCCCTTGACTGACTCTGACTGACTCTGACTGACTCTGACTGACTCTGACTGGCTCTGACTGACTCTGAAATGGATATATTGCATAGCTGAAGACATTTTTGTAGATGGATTAGGTAGGTCTTTAAGTCCTGAGAAAATGAGCAAAATCGGACAGAAATATTTTTTTTCCAAAAAATGAAATTCTACCAAGGGTCCCCCCTTACGTGATTTTCAGCGTAAACTTTTTTCTCGAAAGTATGTCAAGTAATACATCATTTTGTTCGTCTTGAAGCCAACAATTGAAATATATATGTATGTGTATACTTGCATCTAAATCTACGGCTTATGCTGCCCCTGACTGACTCTGACTGACTCTGACTGACTCTGAATGGCTCTGACTGACTCTGAAATGGATATATTGCATAGCTGAAGACATTTTTGTAGATGGATTAGGTAGGTCTTTAAGTCCTGAGAAAATGAGCAAAATCGGACAGAAATATTTTTTTTCCAAAAAATGAAATTCTACCAAGGGTCCCCCCTTACGTGATTTTCAGCGTAAACTTTTTTCTCGAAAGTATGTCAAGTAATACATCATTTTGTTCGTCTTGAAGCCAACAATTGAAATATATATGTATGTGTATACTTGCATCTAAATCTACGGCTTATGCTGCCCCTGACTGACTCTGACTGACTCTGACTGACTCTGACTGGCTCTGACTGACTCTGAAATGGATATATTGCATAGCTGAAGACATTTTTGTAGATGGATTAGGTAGGTCTTTAAGTCCTGAGAAAATGAGCAAAATCGGACAGAAATATTTTTTTTCCAAAAAATGAAATTCTACCAAGGGTCCCCCCTTACGTGATTTTCAGCGTAAACTTTTTTCTCGAAAGTATGTCAAGTAATACATCATTTTGTTCGTCTTGAAGCCAACAATTGAAATATATATGTATGTGTATACTTCCATCTAAATCTACGGCTTATGCTGCCCCTGACTGACTCTGACTGACTCTGACTGGCTCTGACTGACTCTGAAATGGATATATTGCATAGCTGAAGACATTTTTGTAGATGGATTAGGTAGGTCTTTAAGTCCTGAGAAAATGAGCAAAATCGGACAGAAATATTTTTTTTCCAAAAAATGAAATTCTACCAAGGGTCCCCCCTTACGTGATTTTCAGCGTAAATTTTTTTCTCGAAAGTATGTCAAGTAATACATCATTTTGTTCGTCTTGAAGCCAACAATTGAAATATATATGTATGTGTATACTTGCATCTAAATCTACGGCTTATGCTGCCCCTGACTGACTCTGACTGACTCTGACTGACTCTGACTGGCTCTGACTGACTCTGAAATGGATATATTGCATAGCTGAAGACATTTTTGTAGATGGATTAGATAGGTCTTTAAGTCCTGAGAAAATGAGCAAAATCGGACAGAAATATTTTTTTTCCAAAAAATGAAATTCTACCAAGGGTCCCCCTTACGTGATTTTCAGCGTAAACTTTTTTCTCGAAAGTATGTCAAGTAATACATCATTTTGTTCGTCTTGAAGCCAACAATTGAAATATATATGTATGTGTATACTTGCATCTAAATCTACGGCTTATGCTGCCCCTGACTGACTCTGACTGACTCTGACTGACTCTGACTGGCTCTGACTGACTCTGAAATGGATATATTGCATAGCTGAAGACATTTTTGTAGATGGATTAGGTAGGTCTTTAAGTCCTGAGAAAATGAGCAAAATCGGACAGAAATATTTTTTTTCCAAAAAATGAAATTCTACCAAGGGTCCCCCCTTACGTGATTTTCAGCGTAAACTTTTTTCTCGAAAGTATGTCAAGTAATAAATCATTTTGTTCGTCTTGAAGCCAACAATTGAAATATATATGTATGTGTATACTTGCATCTAAATCTACGGCTTATGCTGCCCCTGACTGACTCTGACTGACTCTGACTGACTCTGACTGGCTCTGACTGACTCTGAAATGGATATATTGCATAGCTGAAGACATTTTTGTAGATGGATTAGGTAGGTCTTTAAGTCCTGAGAAAATGAGCAAAATCGGACAGAAATATTTTTTTTCCAAAAAATGAAATTCTACCAAGGGTCCCCCCTTACGTGATTTTCAGCGTAAACTTTTTTCTCGAAAGTATGTCAAGTAATACATCATTTTGTTCGTCTTGAAGCCAACAATTGAAATATATATGTATGTGTATACTTGCATCTATATCTACGGCTTATGCTGCCCCTGACTGACTCTGACTGACTCTGACTGACTCTGACTGGCTCTGACTGACTCTGAAATGGATATATTGCATAGCTGAAGACATTTTTGTAGATGGATTAGGTAGGTCTTTAAGTCCTGAGAAAATGAGCAAAATCGGACAGAAATATTTTTTTTCCAAAAAATGAAATTCTACCAAGGGTCCCCCCTTACGTGATTTTCAGCGTAAACTTTTTTCTCGAAAGTATGTCAAGTAATACATCATTTTGTTCGTCTTGAAGCCAACAATTGAAATATATATGTATGTGTATACTTGCATCTAAATCTACGGCTTATGCTGCCCCTGACTGACTCTGACTGACTCTGACTGACTCTGACTGGCTCTGACTGACTCTGAAATGGATATATTGCATAGCTGAGGACATTTTTGTAGATGGATTAGATAGGTCTTTAAGTCCTGAGAAAATGAGTAAAATCGGACAGAAATATTTTTTTTCCAAAAAATGAAATTCTACCAAGGGTCCCCCCTTACGTGATTTTCAGCGTAAACTTTTTTCTCGAAAGTATGTCAAGTAATACATCATTTTGTTCGTCTTGAAGCCAATAATTGAAATATATATGTATGTGTATACTTGCATCTAAATCTACGGCTTATGCTGCCCCTGACTGACTCTGACTGACTCTGACTGACTCTGACTGGCTCTGACTGACTCTGAAATGGATATATTGCATAGCTGAAGACATTTTTGTAGATGGATTAGGTAGGTCTTTAAGTCCTGAGAAAATGAGCAAAATCGGACAGAAATATTTTTTTTCCAAAAAATGAAATTCTACCAAGGGTCCCCCCTTACGTGATTTTCAGCGTAAACTTTTTTCTCGAAAGTATGTCAAGTAATACATCATTTTGTTCGTCTTGAAGCCAACAATTGAAATATATATGTATGTGTATACTTGCATCTAAATCTACGGCTTATGCTGCCCCTGACTGACTCTGACTGACTCTGACTGACTCTGACTGGCTCTGACTGACTCTGAAATGGATATATTGCATAGCTGAAGACATTTTTGTAGATGGATTAGGTAGGTCTTTAAGTCCTGAGAAAATGAGCAAAATCGGACAGAAATATTTTTTTTCCAAAAAATGAAATTCTACCAAGGGTCCCCCCTTACGTGATTTTCAGCGTAAACTTTTTTCTCGAAAGTATGTCAAGTAATACATCATTTTGTTCGTCTTGAAGCCAACAATTGAAATATATATGTATGTGTATACTTCCATCTAAATCTACGGCTTATGCTGCCCCTGACTGACTCTGACTGACTCTGACTGGCTCTGACTGACTCTGAAATGGATATATTGCATAGCTGAAGACATTTTTGTAGATGGATTAGGTAGGTCTTTAAGTCCTGAGAAAATGAGCAAAATCGGACAGAAATATTTTTTTTCCAAAAAATGAAATTCTACCAAGGGTCCCCCCTTACGTGATTTTCAGCGTAAACTTTTTTCTCGAAAGTATGTCAAGTAATACATCATTTTGTTCGTCTTGAAGCCAACAATTGAAATATATATGTATGTGTATACTTGCATCTAAATCTACGGCTTATGCTGCCCCTGACTGACTCTGACTGACTCTGACTGACTCTGACTGGCTCTGACTGACTCTGAAATGGATATATTGCATAGCTGAAGACATTTTTGTAGATGGATTAGGTAGGTCTTTAAGTCCTGAGAAAATAAGCAAAATCGGACAGAAATATTTTTTTTCCAAAAAATGAAATTCTACCAAGGGTCCCCCCTTACGTGATTTTCAGCGTAAACTTTTTTCTCGAAAGTATGTCAAGTAATACATCATTTTGTTCGTCTTGAAGCCAACAATTGAAATATATATGTATGTGTATACTTGCATCTAAATCTACGGCTTATGCTGCCCCTGACTGACTCTGACTGACTCTGACTGACTCTGACTGGCTCTGACTGACTCTGAAATGGATATATTGCATAGCTGAAGACATTTTTGTAGATGGATTAGATAGGTCTTTAAGTCCTGAGAAAATGAGCAAAATCGGACAGAAATATTTTTTTTCCAAAAAATGAAATTCTACCAAGGGTCCCCCCTTACGTGATTTTCAGCGTAAACTTTTTTCTCGAAAGTATGTCAAGTAATACATCATTTTGTTCGTCTTGAAGCCAACAATTGAAATATATATGTATGTGTATACTTGCATCTAAATCTACGGCTTATGCTGCCCCTGACTGACTCTGACTGACTCTGACTGACTCTGACTGGCTCTGACTGACTCTGAAATGGATATATTGCATAGCTGAAGACATTTTTGTAGATGGATTAGGTAGGTCTTTAAGTCCTGAGAAAATGAGCAAAATCGGACAGAAATATTTTTTTTCCAAAAAATGAAATTCTACCAAGGGTCCCCCCTTACGTGATTTTCAGCGTAAACTTTTTTCTCGAAAGTATGTCAAGTAATACATCATTTTGTTCGTCTTGAAGCCAACAATTGAAATATATATGTATGTGTATACTTGCATCTAAATCTACGGCTTATGCTGCCCCTGACTGACTCTGACTGACTCTGACTGACTCTGACTGGCTCTGACTGACTCTGAAATGGATATATTGCATAGCTGAAGACATTTTTGTAGATGGATTAGGTAGGTCTTTAAGTCCTGAGAAAATGAGCAAAATCGGACAGAAATATTTTTTTTCCAAAAAATGAAATTCTACCAAGGGTCCCCCCTTACGTGATTTTCAGCGTAAACTTTTTTCTCGAAAGTATGTCAAGTAATACATCTTTTTGTTCGTCTTGAAGCCAACAATTGAAATATATATGTATGTGTATACTTGCATCTAAATCTACGGCTTATGCTGCCCCTGACTGACTCTGACTGACTCTGACTGACTCTGACTGGCTCTGACTGACTCTGAAATGGATATATTGCATAGCTGAAGACATTTTTGTAGATGGATTAGGTAGGTCTTTAAGTCCTGAGAAAATGAGCAAAATCGGACAGAAATATTTTTTTTCCAAAAAATGAAATTCTACCAAGGGTCCCCCCTTACGTGATTTTCAGCGTAAACTTTTTTCTCGAAAGTATGTCAAGTAATACATCATTTTGTTCGTCTTGAAGCCAACAATTGAAATATATATGTATGTGTATACTTGCATCTAAATCTACGGCTTATGCTGCCCCTGACTGACTCTGACTGACTCTGACTGACTCTGACTGACTCTGACTGGCTCTGACTGACTCTGAAATGGATATATTGCATAGCTGAAGACATTTTTGTAGATGGATTAGGTAGGTCTTTAAGTCCTGAGAAAATGAGCAAAATCGGACAGAAATATTTTTTTTCCAAAAAATGAAATTCTACCAAGGGTCCCCCCTTACGTGATTTTCAGCGTAAACTTTTTTCTCGAAAGTATGTCAAGTAATACATCATTTTGTTCGTCTTGAAGCCAACAATTGAAATATATATGTATGTGTATACTTGCATCTAAATCTACGGCTTATGCTGCCCCTGACTGACTCTGACTGACTCTGACTGACTCTGACTGACTCTGACTGGCTCTGACTGACTCTGAAATGGATATATTGCATAGCTGAAGACATTTTTGTAGATGGATTAGGTAGGTCTTTAAGTCCTGAGAAAATGAGCAAAATCGGACAGAAATATTTTTTTTCCAAAAAATGAAATTCTACCAAGGGTCCCCCCTTACGTGATTTTCAGCGTAAACTTTTTTCTCGAAAGTATGTCAAGTAATACATCATTTTGTTTGTCTTGAAGCCAACAATTGAAATATATATGTATGTGTATACTTGCATCTAAATCTACGGCTTATGCTGCCCCTGACTGACTCTGACTGACTCTGACTGACTCTGACTGGCTCTGACTGACTCTGAAATGGATATATTGCATAGCTGAAGACATTTTTGTAGATGGATTAGGTAGGTCTTTAAGTCCTGAGAAAATGAGCAAAATCGGACAGAAATATTTTTTTTCCAGAAATTCTACCAAGGGTCCCCCTTACGTGATTTTCAGCGTAAACTTTTTTCTCGAAAGTATGTCAAGTAATACATCATTTTGTTCGTCTTGAAGCCAACAATTGAAATATATATGTATGTGTATACTTGCATCTAAATCTACGGCTTATGCTGCCCCTGACTGACTCTGACTGACTCTGACTGACTCTGACTGGCTCTGACTGACTCTGAAATGGATATATTGCATAGCTGAAGACATTTTTGTAGATGGATTAGGTAGGTCTTTAAGTCCTGAGAAAATGAGCAAAATCGGACAGAAATATTTTTTTTCCAAAAATTCTACCAAGGGTCCCCCCTTACGTGATTTTCAGCGTAAACTTTTTCTCGAAAGTATGTCAAGTAATACATCATTTTGTTCGTCTTGAAGCCAACAATTGAAATATATATGTATGTGTATACTTGCATCTAAATCTACGGCTTATGCTGCCCTGACTGACTCTGACTGACTCTGACTGACTCTGACTGGCTCTGACTGACTCTGAAATGGATATATTGCATAGCTGAAGACATTTTTGTAGATGGATTAGGTAGGTCTTTAAGTCCTGAGAAAATGAGCAAAATCGGACAGAAATATTTTTTTTCCAAAAAATGAAATTCTACCAAGGGTCCCCCCTTACGTGATTTTCAGCGTAAACTTTTTTCTCGAAAGTATGTCAAGTAATACATCATTTTGTTCATCTTGAAGCCAACAATTGAAATATATATGTATGTGTATACTTGCATCTAAATCTACGGCTTATGCTGCCCCTGACTGACTCTGACTGACTCTGACTGACTCTGACTGGCTCTGACTGACTCTGAAATGGATATATTGCATAGCTGAAGACATTTTTGTAGATGGATTAGGTAGGTCTTTAAGTCCTGAGAAAATGAGCAAAATCGGACAGAAATATTTTTTTTCCAAAAAATGAAATTCTACCAAGGGTCCCCCCTTACGTGATTTTCAGCGTAAACTTTTTTCTCGAAAGTATGTCAAGTAATACATCATTTTGTTCGTCTTGAAGCCAACAATTGAAATATATATGTATGTGTATACTTGCATCTAAATCTACGGCTTATGCTGCCCCTGACTGACTCTGACTGACTCTGACTGACTCTGACTGGCTCTGACTGACTCTGAAATGGATATATTGCATAGCTGAAGACATTTTTGTAGATGGATTAGGTAGGTCTTTAAGTCCTGAGAAAATGAGCAAAATCGGACAGAAATATTTTTTTTCCAAAAAATGAAATTCTATCAAGGGTCCCCCCTTACGTGATTTTCAGCGTAAACTTTTTTCTCGAAAGTATGTCAAGTAATACATCATTTTGTTCGTCTTGAAGCCAACAATTGAAATATATATGTATGTGTATACTTGCATCTAAATCTACGGCTTATGCTGCCCCTGACTGACTCTGACTGACTCTGACTGACTCTGACTGGCTCTGACTGACTCTGAAATGGATATATTGCATAGCTGAAGACATTTTTGTAGATGGATTAGGTAGGTCTTTAAGTCCTGAGAAAATGAGCAAAATCGGACAGAAATATTTTTTTTCCAAAAAATGAAATTCTACCAAGGGTCCCCCCTTACGTGATTTTCAGCGTAAACTTTTTTCTCGAAAGTATGTCAAGTAATACATCATTTTGTTTGTCTTGAAGCCAACAATTGAAATATATATGTATGTGTATACTTGCATCTAAATCTACGGCTTATGCTGCCCCTGACTGACTCTGACTGACTCTGACTGACTCTGACTGGCTCTGACTGACTCTGAAATGGATATATTGCATAGCTGAAGACATTTTTGTAGATGGATTAGGTAGGTCTTTAAGTCCTGAGAAAATGAGCAAAATCGGACAGAAATATTTTTTTTCCAAAAAATGAAATTCTACCAAGGGTCCCCCCTTACGTGATTTTCAGCGTAAACTTTTTTCTCGAAAGTATGTCAAGTAATACATCATTTTGTTCGTCTTGAAGCCAACAATTGAAATATATATGTATGTGTATACTTGCATCTAAATCTACGGCTTATGCTGCCCCTGACTGACTCTGACTGACTCTGACTGACTCTGACTGGCTCTGACTGACTCTGAAATGGATATATTGCATAGCTGAAGACATTTTTGTAGATGGATTAGGTAGGTCTTTAAGTCCTGAGAAAATGAGCAAAATCGGACAGAAATATTTTTTTTCCAGAAATTCTACCAAGGGTCCCCCCTTACGTGATTTTCAGCGTAAACTTTTTTCTCGAAAGTATGTCAAGTAATACATCATTTTGTTCGTCTTGAAGCCAACAATTGAAATATATATGTATGTGTATACTTGCATCTAAATCTACGGCTTATGCTGCCCCTGACTGACTCTGACTGACTCTGACTGACTCTGACTGGCTCTGACTGACTCTGAAATGGATATATTGCATAGCTGAAGACATTTTTGTAGATGGATTAGGTAGGTCTTTAAGTCCTGAGAAAATGAGCAAAATCGGACAGAAATATTTTTTTTCCAAAAAATGAAATTCTACCAAGGGTCCCCCCTTACGTGATTTTCAGCGTAAACTTTTTTCTCGAAAGTATGTCAAGTAATACATCATTTTGTTCGTCTTGAAGCCAACAATTGAAATATATATGTATGTGTATACTTGCATCTAAATCTACGGCTTATGCTGCCCCTGACTGACTCTGACTGACTCTGACTGACTCTGACTGGCTCTGACTGACTCTGAAATGGATATATTGCATAGCTGAAGACATTTTTGTAGATGGATTAGGTAGGTCTTTAAGTCCTGAGAAAATGAGCAAAATCGGACAGAAATATTTTTTTTCCAAAAAATGAAATTCTACCAAGGGTCCCCCCTTACGTGATTTTCAGCGTAAACTTTTTTCTCGAAAGTATGTCAAGTAATACATCATTTTGTTCGTCTTGAAGCCAACAATTGAAATATATATGTATGTGTATACTTGCATCTAAATCTACGGCTTATGCTGCCCCTGACTGACTCTGACTGACTCTGACTGACTCTGACTGGCTCTGACTGACTCTGAAATGGATATATTGCATAGCTGAAGACATTTTTGTAGATGGATTAGGTAGGTCTTTAAGTCCTGAGAAAATGAGCAAAATCGGACAGAAATATTTTTTTTCCAGAAATTCTACCAAGGGTCCCCCCTTACGTGATTTTCAGCGTAAACTTTTTTCTCGAAAGTATGTCAAGTAATACATCATTTTGTTCGTCTTGAAGCCAACAATTGAAATATATATGTATGTGTATACTTGCATCTAAATCTACGGCTTATGCTGCCCCTGACTGACTCTGACTGACTCTGACTGACTCTGACTGGCTCTGACTGACTCTGAAATGGATATATTGCATAGCTGAAGACATTTTTGTAGATGGATTAGGTAGGTCTTTAAGTCCTGAGAAAATGAGCAAAATCGGACAGAAATATTTTTTTTCCAAAAAATGAAATTCTACCAAGGGTCCCCCCTTACGTGATTTTCAGCGTAAACTTTTTTCTCGAAAGTATGTCAAGTAATACATCATTTTGTTCGTCTTGAAGCCAACAATTGAAATATATATGTATGTGTATACTTGCATCTAAATCTACGGCTTATGCTGCCCCTGACTGACTCTGACTGACTCTGACTGACTCTGACTGGCTCTGACTGACTCTGAAATGGATATATTGCATAGCTGAAGACATTTTTGTAGATGGATTAGGTAGGTCTTTAAGTCCTGAGAAAATGAGCAAAATCGGACAGAAATATTTTTTTTCCAAAAAATGAAATTCTACCAAGGGTCCCCCCTTACGTGATTTTCAGCGTAAACTTTTTTCTCGAAAGTATGTCAAGTAATACATCATTTTGTTCGTCTTGAAGCCAACAATTGAAATATATATGTATGTGTATACTTGCATCTAAATCTACGGCTTATGCTGCCCCTGACTGACTCTGACTGACTCTGACTGACTCTGACTGGCTCTGACTGACTCTGAAATGGATATATTGCATAGCTGAAGACATTTTTGTAGATGGATTAGGTAGGTCTTTAAGTCCTGAGAAAATGAGCAAAATCGGACAGAAATATTTTTTTTCCAAAAAATGAAATTCTACCAAGGGTCCCCCCTTACGTGATTTTCAGCGTAAACTTTTTTCTCGAAAGTATGTCAAGTAATACATCATTTTGTTCGTCTTGAAGCCAACAATTGAAATATATATGTATGTGTATACTTGCATCTAAATCTACGGCTTATGCTGCCCCTGACTGACTCTGACTGACTCTGACTGACTCTGACTGGCTCTGACTGACTCTGAAATGGATATATTGCATAGCTGAAGACATTTTTGTAGATGGATTAGGTAGGTCTTTAAGTCCTGAGAAAATGAGCAAAATCGGACAGAAATATTTTTTTTCCAAAAAATGAAATTCTACCAAGGGTCCCCCCTTACGTGATTTTCAGCGTAAACTTTTTTCTCGAAAGTATGTCAAGTAATACATCATTTTGTTCGTCTTGAAGCCAACAATTGAAATATATATGTATGTGTATACTTGCATCTAAATCTACGGCTTATGCTGCCCCTGACTGACTCTGACTGACTCTGACTGACTCTGACTGGCTCTGACTGACTCTGAAATGGATATATTGCATAGCTGAAGACATTTTTGTAGATGGATTAGGTAGGTCTTTAAGTCCTGAGAAAATGAGCAAAATCGGACAGAAATATTTTTTTTCCAAAAAATGAAATTCTACCAAGGGTCCCCCCTTACGTGATTTTCAGCGTAAACTTTTTTCTCGAAAGTATGTCAAGTAATACATCATTTTGTTCGTCTTGAAGCCAACAATTGAAATATATATGTATGTGTATACTTGCATCTAAATCTACGGCTTATGCTGCCCCTGACTGACTCTGACTGACTCTGACTGACTCTGACTGGCTCTGACTGACTCTGAAATGGATATATTGCATAGCTGAAGACATTTTTGTAGATGGATTAGGTAGGTCTTTAAGTCCTGAGAAAATGAGCAAAATCGGACAGAAATATTTTTTTTCCAAAAAATGAAATTCTACCAAGGGTCCCCCCTTACGTGATTTTCAGCGTAAACTTTTTTCTCGAAAGTATGTCAAGTAATACATCATTTTGTTCGTCTTGAAGCCAACAATTGAAATATATATGTATGTGTATACTTGCATCTAAATCTACGGCTTATGCTGCCCCTGACTGACTCTGACTGACTCTGACTGACTCTGACTGGCTCTGACTGACTCTGAAATGGATATATTGCATAGCTGAAGACATTTTTGTAGATGGATTAGGTAGGTCTTTAAGTCCTGAGAAAATGAGCAAAATCGGACAGAAATATTTTTTTTCCAAAAAATGAAATTCTACCAAGGGTCCCCCCTTACGTGATTTTCAGCGTAAACTTTTTTCTCGAAAGTATGTCAAGTAATACATCATTTTGTTCGTCTTGAAGCCAACAATTGAAATATATATGTATGTGTATACTTGCATCTAAATCTACGGCTTATGCTGCCCCTGACTGACTCTGACTGACTCTGACTGACTCTGACTGGCTCTGACTGACTCTGAAATGGATATATTGCATAGCTGAAGACATTTTTGTAGATGGATTAGGTAGGTCTTTAAGTCCTGAGAAAATGAGCAAAATCGGATAGAAATAATTTTTTTCCAAAAAATGAAATTCTACCAAGGGTCCCCCCTTACGTGATTTTCAGCGTAAACTTTTTTCTCGAAAGTATGTCAAGTAATACATCATTTAGTTCGTCTTGAAGCCAACAATTGAAATATATATGTATGTGTATACTTGCATCTAAATCTACGGCTTATGCTGCCCCTGACTGACTCTGACTGACTCTGACTGACTCTGACTGGCTCTGACTGACTCTGAAATGGATATATTGCATAGCTGAAGACATTTTTGTAGATGGATTAGGTAGGTCTTTAAGTCCTGAGAAAATGAGCAAAATCGGACAGAAATATTTTTTTCCAGAAATTCTACCAAGGGTCCCCCCTTACGTGATTTTCAGCGTAAACTTTTTTCTCGAAAGTATGTCAAGTAATACATCATTTTGTTCGTCTTGAAGCCAACAATTGAAATATATATGTATGTGTATACTTGCATCTAAATCTACGGCTTATGCTGCCCCTGACTGACTCTGACTGACTCTGACTGACTCTGACTGGCTCTGACTGACTCTGAAATGGATATATTGCATAGCTGAAGACATTTTTGTAGATGGATTAGGTAGGTCTTTAAGTCCTGAGAAAATGAGCAAAATCGGACAGAAATATTTTTTTTCCAAAAAATGAAATTCTACCAAGGGTCCCCCCTTACGTGATTTTCAGCGTAAACTTTTTTCTCGAAAGTATGTCAAGTAATACATCATTTTGTTCGTCTTGAAGCCAACAATTGAAATATATATGTATGTGTATACTTGCATCTAAATCTACGGCTTATGCTGCCCCTGACTGACTCTGACTGACTCTGACTGACTCTGACTGGCTCTGACTGACTCTGAAATGGATATATTGCATAGCTGAAGACATTTTTGTAGATGGATTAGGTAGGTCTTTAAGTCCTGAGAAAATGAGCAAAATCGGACAGAAATATTTTTTTTCCAAAAAATGAAATTCTACCAAGGGTCCCCCCTTACGTGATTTTCAGCGTAAACTTTTTTCTCGAAAGTATGTCAAGTAATACATCATTTTGTTCGTCTTGAAGCCAACAATTGAAATATATATGTATGTGTATACTTGCATCTAAATCTACGGCTTATGCTGCCCCTGACTGACTCTGACTGACTCTGACTGACTCTGACTGGCTCTGACTGACTCTGAAATGGATATATTGCATAGCTGAAGACATTTTTGTGGATGGATTAGGTAGGTCTTTAAGTCCTGAGAAAATGAGCAAAATCGGACAGAAATATTTTTTTTCCAAAAAATGAAATTCTACCAAGGGTCCCCCCTTACGTGATTTTCAGCGTAAACTTTTTTCTCGAAAGTATGTCAAGTAATACATCATTTTGTTCGTCTTGAAGCCAACAATTGAAATATATATGTATGTGTATACTTGCATCTAAATCTACGGCTTATGCTGCCCCTGACTGAATCTGACTGACTCTGACTGACTCTGACTGGCTCTGACTGACTCTGAAATGGATATATTGCATAGCTGAAGACATTTTTGTAGATGGATTAGGTAGGTCTTTAAGTCCTGAGAAAATGAGCAAAATCGGACAGAAATATTTTTTTTCCAAAAAATGAAATTCTACCAAGGGTCCCCCCTTACGTGATTTTCAGCGTAAACTTTTTTCTCGAAAGTATGTCAAGTAATACATCATTTTGTTCGTCTTGAAGCCAACAATTGAAATATATATGTATGTGTATACTTGCATCTAAATCTACGGCTTATGCTGCCCCTGACTGACTCTGACTGACTCTGACTGACTCTGACTGGCTCTGACTGACTCTGAAATGCATATATTGCATAGCTGAAGACATTTTTGTAGATGGATTAGGTAGGTCTTTAAGTCCTGAGAAAATGAGCAAAATCGGACAGAAATATTTTTTTTCCAAAAAATGAAATTCTACCAAGGGTCCCCCCTTACGTGATTTTCAGCGTAAACTTTTTTCTCGAAAGTATGTCAAGTAATACATCATTTAGTTCGTCTTGAAGCCAACAATTGAAATATATATGTATGTGTATACTTGCATCTAAATCTACGGCTTATGCTGCCCCTGACTGACTCTGACTGACTCTGACTGACTCTGACTGGCTCTGACTGACTCTGAAATGGATATATTGCATAGCTGAAGACATTTTTGTAGATGGATTAGGTAGGTCTTTAAGTCCTGAGAAAATGAGCAAAATCGGACAGAAATATTTTTTTTCAAAAAATGAAATTCTACCAAGGGTCCCCCCTTACGTGATTTTCAGCGTAAACTTTTTTCTCGAAAGTATGTCAAGTAATACATCATTTTGTTCGTCTTGAAGCCAACAATTGAAATATATATGTATGTGTATACTTGCATCTAAATCTACGGCTTATGCTGCCCCTGACTGACTCTGACTGACTCTGACTGGCTCTGACTGACTCTGAAATGGATATATTGCATAGCTGAAGACATTTTTGTAGATGGATTAGATAGGTCTTTAAGTCCTGAGAAAATGAGTAAAATCGGACAGAAATATTTTTTTTCCAAAAAATGAAATTCTACCAAGGGTCCCCCCTTACGTGATTTTCAGCGTAAACTTTTTTCTCGAAAGTATGTCAAGTAATACATCATTTTGTTCGTCTTGAAGCCAACAATTGAAATATATATGTATGTGTATACTTGCATCTAAATCTACGGCTTATGCTGCCCCTGACTGACTCTGACTGACTCTGACTGACTCTGACTGGCTCTGACTGACTCTGAAATGGATATATTGCATAGCTGAAGACATTTTTGTAGATGGATTAGGTAGGTCTTTAAGTCCTGAGAAAATGAGCAAAATCGGACAGAAATAATTTTTTTCCAAAAAATGAAATTCTACCAAGGGTCCCCCCTTACGTGATTTTCAGCGTAAACTTTTTTCTCGAAAGTATGTCAAGTAATACATCATTTTGTTCGTCTTGAAGCCAACAATTGAAATATATATGTATGGGTATACTTGCATCTAAATCTACGGCTTATGCTGCCCCTGACTGACTCTGACTGACTCTGACTGACTCTGACTGACTCTGACTGGCTCTGACTGACTCTGAAATGGATATATTGCATAGCTGAAGACATTTTTGTAGATGGATTAGGTAGGTCTTTAAGTCCTGAGAAAATGAGCAAAATCGGACAGAAATATTTTTTTTCCAAAAAATGAAATTCTACCAAGGGTCCCCCCTTACGTGATTTTCAGCGTAAACTTTTTTCTCGAAAGTATGTCAAGTAATACATCATTTTGTTCGTCTTGAAGCCAACAATTGAAATATATATGTATGTGTATACTTGCATCTAAATCTACGGCTTATGCTGCCCCTGACTGACTCTGACTGACTCTGACTGGCTCTGACTGACTCTGAAATGGATATATTGCATAGCTGAAGACATTTTTGTAGATGGATTAGATAGGTCTTTAAGTCCTGAGAAAATGAGTAAAATCGGACAGAAATATTTTTTTTCCAAAAAATGAAATTCTACCAAGGGTCCCCCCTTACGTGATTTTCAGCGTAAACTTTTTTCTCGAAAGTATGTCAAGTAATACATCATTTTGTTCGTCTTGAAGCCAACAATTGAAATATATATGTATGTGTATACTTGCATCTAAATCTACGGCTTATGCTGCCCCTGACTGACTCTGACTGACTCTGACTGACTCTGACTGGCTCTGACTGACTCTGAAATGGATATATTGCATAGCTGAAGACATTTTTGTAGATGGATTAGGTAGGTCTTTAAGTCCTGAGAAAATGAGCAAAATCGGACAGAAATATTTTTTTTCCAAAAAATGAAATTCTACCAAGGGTCCCCCCTTACGTGATTTTCAGCGTAAACTTTTTTCTCGAAAGTATGTCAAGTAATACATCATTTTGTTCGTCTTGAAGCCAACAATTGAAATATATATGTATGTGTATACTTGCATCTAAATCTACGGCTTATGCTGCCCCTGACTGACTCTGACTGACTCTGACTGACTCTGACTGGCTCTGACTGACTCTGAAATGGATATATTGCATAGCTGAAGACATTTTTGTAGATGGATTAGGTAGGTCTTTAAGTCCTGAGAAAATGAGCAAAATCGGACAGAAATATTTTTTTTCCAAAAAATGAAATTCTACCAAGGGTCCCCCCTTACGTGATTTTCAGCGTAAACTTTTTTCTCGAAAGTATGTCAAGTAATACATCATTTTGTTCGTCTTGAAGCCAACAATTGAAATATATATGTATGTGTATACTTGCATCTAAATCTACGGCTTATGCTGCCCCTGACTGACTCTGACTGACTCTGACTGATTCTGACTGGCTCTGACTGACTCTGAAATGGATATATTGCATAGCTGAAGACATTTTTGTAGATGGATTAGGTAGGTCTTTAAGTCCTGAGAAAATGAGCAAAATCGGACAGAAATATTTTTTTTCCAAAAAATGAAATTCTACCAAGGGTCCCCCCTTACGTGATTTTCAGCGTAAACTTTTTTCTCGAAAGTATGTCAAGTAATACATCATTTTGTTCGTCTTGAAGCCAACAATTGAAATATATATGTATGTGTATACTTGCATCTAAATCTACGGCTTATGCTGCCCCTGACTGACTCTGACTGACTCTGACTGACTCTGACTGACTCTGACTGGCTCTGACTGACTCTGAAATGGATATATTGCATAGCTGAAGACATTTTTGTAGATGGATTAGGTAGGTCTTTAAGTCCTGAGAAAATGAGCAAAATCGGACAGAAATATTTTTTTTCCAAAAAATGAAATTCTACCAAGGGTCCCCCCTTACGTGATTTTCAGCGTAAACTTTTTTCTCGAAAGTATGTCAAGTAATACATCATTTTGTTCGTCTTGAAGCCAACAATTGAAATATATATGTATGTGTATACTTGCATCTAAATCTACTGCTTATGCTGCCCCTGACTGACTCTGACTGACTCTGACTGACTCTGACTGGCTCTGACTGACTCTGAAATGGATATATTGCATAGCTGAAGACATTTTTGTAGATGGATTAGGTAGGTCTTTAAGTCCTGAGAAAATGAGCAAAATCGGACAGAAATATTTTTTTTCCAAAAAATGAAATTCTACCAAGGGTCCCCCCTTACGTGATTTTCAGCGTAAACTTTTTTCTCGAAAGTATGTCAAGTAATACATCATTTTGTTTGTCTTGAAGCCAACAATTGAAATATATATGTATGTGTATACTTGCATCTAAATCTACGGCTTATGCTGCCCCTGACTGACTCTGACTGACTCTGACTGACTCTGACTGGCTCTGACTGACTCTGAAATGGATATATTGCATAGCTGAAGACATTTTTGTAGATGGATTAGGTAGGTCTTTAAGTCCTGAGAAAATGAGCAAAATCGGACAGAAATATTTTTTTTCCAAAAAATGAAATTCTACCAAGGGTCCCCCCTTACGTGATTTTCAGCGTAAACTTTTTTCTCGAAAGTATGTCAAGTAATACATCATTTTGTTCGTCTTGAAGCCAACAATTGAAATATATATGTATGTGTATACTTGCATCTAAATCTACGGCTTATGCTGCCCCTGACTGACTCTGACTGACTCTGACTGACTCTGACTGGCTCTGACTGACTCTGAAATGGATATATTGCATAGCTGAAGACATTTTTGTAGATGGATTAGATAGGTCTTTAAGTCCTGAGAAAATGAGCAAAATCGGACAGAAATATTTTTTTTCCAAAAAATGAAATTCTACCAAGGGTCCCCCCTTACGTGATTTTCAGCGTAAACTTTTTTCTCGAAAGTATGTCAAGTAATACATCATTTTGTTCGTCTTGAAGCCAACAATTGAAATATATATGTATGTGTATACTTGCATCTAAATCTACGGCTTATGCTGCCCCTGACTGACTCGGACTGACTCTGACTGACTCTGACTGGCTTTGACTGACTCTGAAATGGATATATTGCATAGCTGAAGACATTTTTGTAGATGGATTAGGTAGGTCTTTAAGTCCTGAGAAAATGAGCAAAATCGGACAGAAATATTTTTTTTCCAAAAAATGAAATTCTACCAAGGGTCCCCCCTTACGTGATTTTCAGCGTAAACTTTTTTCTCGAAAGTATGTCAAGTAATACATCATTTTGTTCGTCTTGAAGCCAACAATTGAAATATATATGTATGTGTATACTTGCATCTAAATCTACGGCTTATGCTGCCCCTGACTGACTCTGACTGACTCTGACTGACTCTGACTGACTCTGACTGGCTCTGACTGACTCTGAAATGGATATATTGCATAGCTGAAGACATTTTTGTAGATGGATTAGGTAGGTCTTTAAGTCCTGAGAAAATGAGCAAAATCGGACAGAAATATTTTTTTTCCAAAAAATGAAATTCTACCAAGGGTCCCCCTTACGTGATTTTCAGCGTAAACTTTTTTCTCGAAAGTATGTCAAGTAATACATCATTTTGTTCGTCTTGAAGCCAACAATTGAAATATATATGTATGTGTATACTTGCATCTAAATCTACGGCTTATGCTGCCCCTGACTGACTCTGACTGACTCTGACTGACTCTGACTGGCTCTGACTGACTCTGAAATGGATATATTGCATAGCTGAAGACATTTTTGTAGATGGATTAGGTAGGTCTTTAAGTCCTGAGAAAATGAGCAAAATCGGACAGAAATATTTTTTTTCCAAAAAATGAAATTCTACCAAGGGTCCCCCCTTACGTGATTTTCAGCGTAAACTTTTTTCTCGAAAGTATGTCAAGTAATACATCATTTTGTTTGTCTTGAAGCCAACAATTGAAATATATATGTATGTGTATACTTGCATCTAAATCTACGGCTTATGCTGCCCCTGACTGACTCTGACTGACTCTGACTGAATCTGACTGGCTCTGACTGACTCTGAAATGGATATATTGCATAGCTGAAGACATTTTTGTAGATGGATTAGGTAGGTCTTTAAGTCCTGAGAAAATGAGCAAAATCGGACAGAAATATTTTTTTTCCAAAAAATGAAATTCTACCAAGGGTCCCCCCTTACGTGATTTTCAGCGTAAATTTTTTTCTCGAAAGTATGTCAAGTAATACATCATTTTGTTCGTCTTGAAGCCAACAATTGAAATATATATGTATGTGTATACTTGCATCTAAATCTACGGCTTATGCTGCCCCTGACTGACTCTGACTGACTCTGACTGACTCTGACTGGCTCTGACTGACTCTGAAATGGATATATTGCATAGCTGAAGACATTTTTGTAGATGGATTAGATAGGTCTTTAAGTCCTGAGAAAATGAGCAAAATCGGACAGAAATATTTTTTTTCCAAAAAATGAAATTCTACCAAGGGTCCCCCCTTACGTGATTTTCAGCGTAAACTTTTTTCTCGAAAGTATGTCAAGTAATACATCATTTTGTTCGTCTTGAAGCCAACAATTGAAATATATATGTATGTGTATACTTGCATCTAAATCTACGGCTTATGCTGCCCCTGACTGACTCGGACTGACTCTGACTGACTCTGACTGGCTCTGACTGACTCTGAAATGGATATATTGCATAGCTGAAGACATTTTTGTAGATGGATTAGGTAGGTCTTTAAGTCCTGAGAAAATGAGCAAAATCGGACAGAAATATTTTTTTTCCAAAAAATGAAATTCTACCAAGGGTCCCCCCTTACGTGATTTTCAGCGTAAACTTTTTTCTCGAAAGTATGTCAAGTAATACATCATTTTGTTCGTCTTGAAGCCAACAATTGAAATATATATGTATGTGTATACTTGCATCTAAATCTACGGCTTATGCTGCCCCTGACTGACTCTGACTGACTCTGACTGACTCTGACTGACTCTGACTGGCTCTGACTGACTCTGAAATGGATATATTGCATAGCTGAAGACATTTTTGTAGATGGATTAGGTAGGTCTTTATGTCCTGAGAAAATGAGCAAAATCGGACAGAAATATTTTTTTTCCAAAAAATGAAATTCTACCAAGGGTCCCCCTTACGTGATTTTCAGCGTAAACTTTTTTCTCGAAAGTATGTCAAGTAATACATCATTTTGTTCGTCTTGAAGCCAACAATTGAAATATATATGTATGTGTATACTTGCATCTAAATCTACGGCTTATGCTGCCCCTGACTGACTCTGACTGACTCTGACTGACTCTGACTGGCTCTGACTGACTCTGAAATGGATATATTGCATAGCTGAAGACATTTTTGTAGATGGATTAGGTAGGTCTTTAAGTCCTGAGAAAATGAGCAAAATCGGACAGAAATATTTTTTTTCCAAAAAATGAAATTCTACCAAGGGTCCCCCCTTACGTGATTTTCAGCGTAAACTTTTTTCTCGAAAGTATGTCAAGTAATACATCTTTTTGTTCGTCTTGAAGCCAACAATTGAAATATATATGTATGTGTATACTTGCATCTAAATCTACGGCTTATGCTGCCCCTGACTGACTCTGACTGACTCTGACTGACTCTGACTGGCTCTGACTGACTCTGAAATGGATATATTGCATAGCTGAAGACATTTTTGTAGATGGATTAGGTAGGTCTTTAAGTCCTGAGAAAATGAGCAAAATCGGACAGAAATATTTTTTTTCCAAAAAATGAAATTCTACCAAGGGTCCCCCCTTACGTGATTTTCAGCGTAAACTTTTTTCTCGAAAGTATGTCAAGTAATACATCATTTTGTTCGTCTTGAAGCCAACAATTGAAATATATATGTATGTGTATACTTGCATCTAAATCTACGGCTTATGCTGCCCCTGACTGACTCTGACTGACTCTGACTGACTCTGACTGACTCTGACTGGCTCTGACTGACTCTGAAATGGATATTTTGCATAGCTGAAGACATTTTTGTAGATGGATTAGGTAGGTCTTTAAGTCCTGAGAAAATGAGCAAAATCGGACAGAAATATTTTTTTTCCAAAAAATGAAATTCTACCAAGGGTCCCCCCTTACGTGATTTTCAGCGTAAACTTTTTTCTCGAAAGTATGTCAAGTAATACATCATTTTGTTCGTCTTGAAGCCAACAATTGAAATATATATGTATGTGTATACTTGCATCTAAATCTACGGCTTATGCTGCCCCTGACTGACTCTGACTGACTCTGACTGACTCTGACTGACTCTGACTGGCTCTGACTGACTCTGAAATGGATATATTGCATAGCTGAAGACATTTTTGTAGATGGATTAGGTAGGTCTTTAAGTCCTGAGAAAATGAGCAAAATCAGACAGAAATATTTTTTTTCCAAAAAATGAAATTCTACCAAGGGTCCCCCCTTACGTGATTTTCAGCGTAAACTTTTTTCTCGAAAGTATGTCAAGTAATACATCATTTTGTTTGTCTTGAAGCCAACAATTGAAATATATATGTATGTGTATACTTGCATCTAAATCTACGGCTTATGCTGCCCCTGACTGACTCTGACTGACTCTGACTGACTCTGACTGGCTCTGACTGACTCTGAAATGGATATATTGCATAGCTGAAGACATTTTTGTAGATGGATTAGGTAGGTCTTTAAGTCCTGAGAAAATGAGCAAAATCGGACAGAAATATTTTTTTTCCAGAAATTCTACCAAGGGTCCCCCTTACGTGATTTTCAGCGTAAACTTTTTTCTCGAAAGTATGTCAAGTAATACATCATTTTGTTCGTCTTGAAGCCAACAATTGAAATATATATGTATGTGTATACTTGCATCTAAATCTACGGCTTATGCTGCCCCTGACTGACTCTGACTGACTCTGACTGACTCTGACTGGCTCTGACTGACTCTGAAATGGATATATTGCATAGCTGAAGACATTTTTGTAGATGGATTAGGTAGGTCTTTAAGTCCTGAGAAAATGAGCAAAATCGGACAGAAATATTTTTTTTCCAAAAATTCTACCAAGGGTCCCCCCTTACGTGATTTTCAGCGTAAACTTTTTTCTCGAAAGTATGTCAAGTAATACATCATTTTGTTCGTCTTGAAGCCAACAATTGAAATATATATGTATGTGTATACTTGCATCTAAATCTACGGCTTATGCTGCCCCTGACTGACTCTGACTGACTCTGACTGAATCTGACTGGCTCTGACTGACTCTGAAATGGATATATTGCATAGCTGAAGACATTTTTGTAGATGGATTAGGTAGGTCTTTAAGTCCTGAGAAAATGAGCAAAATCGGACAGAAATATTTTTTTTCCAAAAAATGAAATTCTACCAAGGGTCCCCCCTTACGTGATTTTCAGCGTAAACTTTTTTCTCGAAAGTATGTCAAGTAATACATCATTTTGTTCGTCTTGAAGCCAACAATTGAAATATATATGTATGTGTATACTTGCATCTAAATCTACGGCTTATGCTGCCCCTGACTGACTCTGACTGACTCTGACTGACTCTGACTGGCTCTGACTGACTCTGAAATGGATATATTGCATAGCTGAAGACATTTTTGTAGATGGATTAGGTAGGTCTTTAAGTCCTGAGAAAATGAGCAAAATCGGACAGAAATATTTTTTTTCCAAAAAATGAAATTCTACCAAGGGTCCCCCCTTACGTGATTTTCAGCGTAAACTTTTTTCTCGAAAGTATGTCAAGTAATACATCATTTTGTTCGTCTTGAAGCCAACAATTGAAATATATATGTATGTGTATACTTGCATCTAAATCTACGGCTTATGCTGCCCCTGACTGACTCTGACTGACTCTGACTGACTCTGACTGGCTCTGACTGACTCTGAAATGGATATATTGCATAGCTGAAGACATTTTTGTAGATGGATTAGATAGGTCTTTAAGTCCTGAGAAAATGAGCAAAATCGGACAGAAATATTTTTTTTCCAAAAAATGAAATTCTACCAAGGGTCCCCCCTTACGTGATTTTCAGCGTAAACTTTTTTCTCGAAAGTATGTCAAGTAATACATCATTTTGTTCGTCTTGAAGCCAACAATTGAAATATATATGTATGTGTATACTTGCATCTAAATCTACGGCTTATGCTGCCCCTGACTGACTCTGACTGACTCTGACTGACTCTGACTGACTCTGACTGGCTCTGACTGACTCTGAAATGGATATATTGCATAGCTGAAGACATTTTTGTAGATGGATTAGGTAGGTCTTTAAGTCCTGAGAAAATGAGCAAAATCGGACAGAAATATTTTTTTTCCAAAAAATGAAATTCTACCAAGGGTCCCCCTTACGTGATTTTCAGCGTAAACTTTTTTCTCGAAAGTATGTCAAGTAATACATCATTTTGTTCGTCTTGAAGCCAACAATTGAAATATATATGTATGTGTATACTTGCATCTAAATCTACGGCTTATGCTGCCCCTGACTGACTCTGACTGACTCTGACTGACTCTGACTGGCTCTGACTGACTCTGAAATGGATATATTGCATAGCTGAAGACATTTTTGTAGATGGATTAGGTAGGTCTTTAAGTCCTGAGAAAATGAGCAAAATCGGACAGAAATATTTTTTTTCCAAAAAATGAAATTCTACCAAGGGTCCCCCCTTACGTGATTTTCAGCGTAAACTTTTTTCTCGAAAGTATGTCAAGTAATACATCTTTTTGTTCGTCTTGAAGCCAACAATTGAAATATATATGTATGTGTATACTTGCATCTAAATCTACGGCTTATGCTGCCCCTGACTGACTCTGACTGACTCTGACTGACTCTGACTGGCTCTGACTGACTCTGAAATGGATATATTGCATAGCTGAAGACATTTTTGTAGATGGATTAGGTAGGTCTTTAAGTCCTGAGAAAATGAGCAAAATCGGACAGAAATATTTTTTTTCCAAAAAATGAAATTCTACCAAGGGTCCCCCCTTACGTGATTTTCAGCGTAAACTTTTTTCTCGAAAGTATGTCAAGTAATACATCATTTTGTTCGTCTTGAAGCCAACAATTGAAATATATATGTATGTGTATACTTGCATCTAAATCTACGGCTTATGCTGCCCCTGACTGACTCTGACTGACTCTGACTGACTCTGACTGACTCTGACTGGCTCTGACTGACTCTGAAATGGATATATTGCATAGCTGAAGACATTTTTGTAGATGGATTAGGTAGGTCTTTAAGTCCTGAGAAAATGAGCAAAATCGGACAGAAATATTTTTTTTCCAAAAAATGAAATTCTACCAAGGGTCCCCCCTTACGTGATTTTCAGCGTAAACTTTTTTCTCGAAAGTATGTCAAGTAATACATCATTTTGTTCGTCTTGAAGCCAACAATTGAAATATATATGTATGTGTATACTTGCATCTAAATCTACGGCTTATGCTGCCCCTGACTGACTCTGACTGACTCTGACTGACTCTGACTGACTCTGACTGGCTCTGACTGACTCTGAAATGGATATATTGCATAGCTGAAGACATTTTTGTAGATGGATTAGGTAGGTCTTTAAGTCCTGAGAAAATGAGCAAAATCGGACAGAAATATTTTTTTTCCAAAAAATGAAATTCTACCAAGGGTCCCCCCTTACGTGATTTTCAGCGTAAACTTTTTTCTCGAAAGTATGTCAAGTAATACATCTTTTTGTTCGTCTTGAAGCCAACAATTGAAATATATATGTATGTGTATACTTGCATCTAAATCTACGGCTTATGCTGCCCCTGACTGACTCTGACTGACTCTGACTGACTCTGACTGGCTCTGACTGACTCTGAAATGGATATATTGCATAGCTGAAGACATTTTTGTAGATGGATTAGGTAGGTCTTTAAGTCCTGAGAAAATGAGCAAAATCGGACAGAAATATTTTTTTTCCAAAAAATGAAATTCTACCAAGGGTCCCCCCTTACGTGATTTTCAGCGTAAACTTTTTTCTCGAAAGTATGTCAAGTAATACATCATTTTGTTCGTCTTGAAGCCAACAATTGAAATATATATGTATGTGTATACTTGCATCTAAATCTACGGCTTATGCTGCCCCTGACTGACTCTGACTGACTCTGACTGACTCTGACTGACTCTGACTGGCTCTGACTGACTCTGAAATGGATATATTGCATAGCTGAAGACATTTTTGTAGATGGATTAGGTAGGTCTTTAAGTCCTGAGAAAATGAGCAAAATCGGACAGAAATATTTTTTTTCCAAAAAATGAAATTCTACCAAGGGTCCCCCCTTACGTGATTTTCAGCGTAAACTTTTTTCTCGAAAGTATGTCAAGTAATACATCATTTTGTTCGTCTTGAAGCCAACAATTGAAATATATATGTATGTGTATACTTGCATCTAAATCTACGGCTTATGCTGCCCCTGACTGACTCTGACTGACTCTGACTGACTCTGACTGACTCTGACTGGCTCTGACTGACTCTGAAATGGATATATTGCATAGCTGAAGACATTTTTGTAGATGGATTAGGTAGGTCTTTAAGTCCTGAGAAAATGAGCAAAATCGGACAGAAATATTTTTTTTCCAAAAAATGAAATTCTACCAAGGGTCCCCCCTTACGTGATTTTCAGCGTAAACTTTTTTCTCGAAAGTATGTCAAGTAATACATCATTTTGTTTGTCTTGAAGCCAACAATTGAAATATATATGTATGTGTATACTTGCATCTAAATCTACGGCTTATGCTGCCCCTGACTGACTCTGACTGACTCTGACTGACTCTGACTGGCTCTGACTGACTCTGAAATGGATATATTGCATAGCTGAAGACATTTTTGTAGATGGATTAGGTAGGTCTTTAAGTCCTGAGAAAATGAGCAAAATCGGACAGAAATATTTTTTTTCCAGAAATTCTACCAAGGGTCCCCCTTACGTGATTTTCAGCGTAAACTTTTTTCTCGAAAGTATGTCAAGTAATACATCATTTTGTTCGTCTTGAAGCCAACAATTGAAATATATATGTATGTGTATACTTGCATCTAAATCTACGGCTTATGCTGCCCCTGACTGACTCTGACTGACTCTGACTGACTCTGACTGGCTCTGACTGACTCTGAAATGGATATATTGCATAGCTGAAGACATTTTTGTAGATGGATTAGGTAGGTCTTTAAGTCCTGAGAAAATGAGCAAAATCGGACAGAAATATTTTTTTTCCAAAAATTCTACCAAGGGTCCCCCCTTACGTGATTTTCAGCGTAAACTTTTTCTCGAAAGTATGTCAAGTAATACATCATTTTGTTCGTCTTGAAGCCAACAATTGAAATATATATGTATGTGTATACTTGCATCTAAATCTACGGCTTATGCTGCCCTGACTGACTCTGACTGACTCTGACTGACTCTGACTGGCTCTGACTGACTCTGAAATGGATATATTGCATAGCTGAAGACATTTTTGTAGATGGATTAGGTAGGTCTTTAAGTCCTGAGAAAATGAGCAAAATCGGACAGAAATATTTTTTTTCCAAAAAATGAAATTCTACCAAGGGTCCCCCCTTACGTGATTTTCAGCGTAAACTTTTTTCTCGAAAGTATGTCAAGTAATACATCATTTTGTTCATCTTGAAGCCAACAATTGAAATATATATGTATGTGTATACTTGCATCTAAATCTACGGCTTATGCTGCCCCTGACTGACTCTGACTGACTCTGACTGACTCTGACTGGCTCTGACTGACTCTGAAATGGATATATTGCATAGCTGAAGACATTTTTGTAGATGGATTAGGTAGGTCTTTAAGTCCTGAGAAAATGAGCAAAATCGGACAGAAATATTTTTTTTCCAAAAAATGAAATTCTACCAAGGGTCCCCCCTTACGTGATTTTCAGCGTAAACTTTTTTCTCGAAAGTATGTCAAGTAATACATCATTTTGTTCGTCTTGAAGCCAACAATTGAAATATATATGTATGTGTATACTTGCATCTAAATCTACGGCTTATGCTGCCCCTGACTGACTCTGACTGACTCTGACTGACTCTGACTGGCTCTGACTGACTCTGAAATGGATATATTGCATAGCTGAAGACATTTTTGTAGATGGATTAGGTAGGTCTTTAAGTCCTGAGAAAATGAGCAAAATCGGACAGAAATATTTTTTTTCCAAAAAATGAAATTCTACCAAGGGTCCCCCCTTACGTGATTTTCAGCGTAAACTTTTTTCTCGAAAGTATGTCAAGTAATACATCATTTTGTTCGTCTTGAAGCCAACAATTGAAATATATATGTATGTGTATACTTGCATCTAAATCTACGGCTTATGCTGCCCCTGACTGACTCTGACTGACTCTGACTGACTCTGACTGGCTCTGACTGACTCTGAAATGGATATATTGCATAGCTGAAGACATTTTTGTAGATGGATTAGGTAGGTCTTTAAGTCCTGAGAAAATGAGCAAAATCGGACAGAAATATTTTTTTTCCAAAAAATGAAATTCTACCAAGGGTCCCCCCTTACGTGATTTTCAGCGTAAACTTTTTTCTCGAAAGTATGTCAAGTAATACATCATTTTGTTTGTCTTGAAGCCAACAATTGAAATATATATGTATGTGTATACTTGCATCTAAATCTACGGCTTATGCTGCCCCTGACTGACTCTGACTGACTCTGACTGACTCTGACTGGCTCTGACTGACTCTGAAATGGATATATTGCATAGCTGAAGACATTTTTGTAGATGGATTAGGTAGGTCTTTAAGTCCTGAGAAAATGAGCAAAATCGGACAGAAATATTTTTTTTCCAAAAAATGAAATTCTACCAAGGGTCCCCCCTTACGTGATTTTCAGCGTAAACTTTTTTCTCGAAAGTATGTCAAGTAATACATCATTTTGTTCGTCTTGAAGCCAACAATTGAAATATATATGTATGTGTATACTTGCATCTAAATCTACGGCTTATGCTGCCCCTGACTGACTCTGACTGACTCTGACTGACTCTGACTGGCTCTGACTGACTCTGAAATGGATATATTGCATAGCTGAAGACATTTTTGTAGATGGATTAGGTAGGTCTTTAAGTCCTGAGAAAATGAGCAAAATCGGACAGAAATATTTTTTTTCCAAGAAATTCTACCAAGGGTCCCCCCTTACGTGATTTTCAGCGTAAACTTTTTTCTCGAAAGTATGTCAAGTAATACATCATTTTGTTCGTCTTGAAGCCAACAATTGAAATATATATGTATGTGTATACTTGCATCTAAATCTACGGCTTATGCTGCCCCTGACTGACTCTGACTGACTCTGACTGACTCTGACTGGCTCTGACTGACTCTGAAATGGATATATTGCATAGCTGAAGACATTTTTGTAGATGGATTAGGTAGGTCTTTAAGTCCTGAGAAAATGAGCAAAATCGGACAGAAATATTTTTTTTCCAAAAAATGAAATTCTACCAAGGGTCCCCCCTTACGTGATTTTCAGCGTAAACTTTTTTCTCGAAAGTATGTCAAGTAATACATCATTTTGTTCGTCTTGAAGCCAACAATTGAAATATATATGTATGTGTATACTTGCATCTAAATCTACGGCTTATGCTGCCCCTGACTGACTCTGACTGACTCTGACTGACTCTGACTGGCTCTGACTGACTCTGAAATGGATATATTGCATAGCTGAAGACATTTTTGTAGATGGATTAGGTAGGTCTTTAAGTCCTGAGAAAATGAGCAAAATCGGACAGAAATATTTTTTTTCCAAAAAATGAAATTCTACCAAGGGTCCCCCCTTACGTGATTTTCAGCGTAAACTTTTTTCTCGAAAGTATGTCAAGTAATACATCATTTTGTTCGTCTTGAAGCCAACAATTGAAATATATATGTATGTGTATACTTGCATCTAAATCTACGGCTTATGCTGCCCCTGACTGACTCTGACTGACTCTGACTGACTCTGACTGGCTCTGACTGACTCTGAAATGGATATATTGCATAGCTGAAGACATTTTTGTAGATGGATTAGGTAGGTCTTTAAGTCCTGAGAAAATGAGCAAAATCGGACAGAAATATTTTTTTTCCAAAAAGAAATTCTACCAAGGGTCCCCCCTTACGTGATTTTCAGCGTAAACTTTTTTCTCGAAAGTATGTCAAGTAATACATCATTTTGTTCGTCTTGAAGCCAACAATTGAAATATATATGTGTATACTTGCATCTAAATCTACGGCTTATGCTGCCCCTGACTGACTCTGACTGACTCTGACTGACTCTGACTGGCTCTGACTGACTCTGAAATGGATATATTGCATAGCTGAAGACATTTTTGTAGATGGATTAGGTAGGTCTTTAAGTCCTGAGAAAATGAGCAAAATCGGACAGAAATATTTTTTTTCCAAAAAATGAAATTCTACCAAGGGTCCCCCCTTACGTGATTTTCAGCGTAAACTTTTTTCTCGAAAGTATGTCAAGTAATACATCATTTTGTTCGTCTTGAAGCCAACAATTGAAATATATATGTATGTGTATACTTGCATCTAAATCTACGGCTTATGCTGCCCCTGACTGACTCTGACTGACTCTGACTGACTCTGACTGGCTCTGACTGACTCTGAAATGGATATATTGCATAGCTGAAGACATTTTTGTAGATGGATTAGGTAGGTCTTTAAGTCCTGAGAAAATGAGCAAAATCGGACAGAAATATTTTTTTTCCAAAAAATGAATTCTACCAAGGGTCCCCCCTTACGTGATTTTCAGCGTAAACTTTTTTCTCGAAAGTATGTCAAGTAATACATCATTTTGTTCGTCTTGAAGCCAACAATTGAAATATATATGTATGTGTATACTTGCATCTAAATCTACGGCTTATGCTGCCCCTGACTGACTCTGACTGACTCTGACTGACTCTGACTGGCTCTGACTGACTCTGAAATGGATATATTGCATAGCTGAAGACATTTTTGTAGATGGATTAGGTAGGTCTTTAAGTCCTGAGAAAATGAGCAAAATCGGACAGAAATATTTTTTTTCCAAAAAATGAAATTCTACCAAGGGTCCCCCCTTACGTGATTTTCAGCGTAAACTTTTTTCTCGAAAGTATGTCAAGTAATACATCATTTTGTTCGTCTTGAAGCCAACAATTGAAATATATATGTATGTGTATACTTGCATCTAAATCTACGGCTTATGCTGCCCCTGACTGACTCTGACTGACTCTGACTGACTCTGACTGGCTCTGACTGACTCTGAAATGGATATATTGCATAGCTGAAGACATTTTTGTAGATGGATTAGGTAGGTCTTTAAGTCCTGAGAAAATGAGCAAAATCGGACAGAAATATTTTTTTTCCAAAAAATGAAATTCTACCAAGGGTCCCCCCTTACGTGATTTTCAGCGTAAACTTTTTTCTCGAAAGTATGTCAAGTAATACATCATTTTGTTCGTCTTGAAGCCAACAATTGAAATATATATGTATGTGTATACTTGCATCTAAATCTACGGCTTATGCTGCCCCTGACTGACTCTGACTGACTCTGACTGACTCTGACTGGCTCTGACTGACTCTGAAATGGATATATTGCATAGCTGAAGACATTTTTGTAGATGGATTAGGTAGGTCTTTAAGTCCTGAGAAAATGAGCAAAATCGGACAGAAATATTTTTTTTCCAAAAAATGAAATTCTACCAAGGGTCCCCCCTTACGTGATTTTCAGCGTAAACTTTTTTCTCGAAAGTATGTCAAGTAATACATCATTTTGTTCGTCTTGAAGCCAACAATTGAAATATATATGTATGTGTATACTTGCATCTAAATCTACGGCTTATGCTGCCCCTGACTGACTCTGACTGACTCTGACTGACTCTGACTGGCTCTGACTGACTCTGAAATGGATATATTGCATAGCTGAAGACATTTTTGTAGATGGATTAGGTAGGTCTTTAAGTCCTGAGAAAATGAGCAAAATCGGACAGAAATATTTTTTTTCCAAAAAATGAAATTCTACCAAGGGTCCCCCCTTACGTGATTTTCAGCGTAAACTTTTTTCTCGAAAGTATGTCAAGTAATACATCATTTTGTTCGTCTTGAAGCCAACAATTGAAATATATATGTATGTGTATACTTGCATCTAAATCTACGGCTTATGCTGCCCCTGACTGACTCTGACTGACTCTGACTGACTCTGACTGGCTCTGACTGACTCTGAAATGGATATATTGCATAGCTGAAGACATTTTTGTAGATGGATTAGGTAGGTCTTTAAGTCCTGAGAAAATGAGCAAAATCGGACAGAAATATTTTTTTTCCAAAAAATGAAATTCTACCAAGGGTCCCCCCTTACGTGATTTTCAGCGTAAACTTTTTTCTCGAAAGTATGTCAAGTAATACATCATTTTGTTCGTCTTGAAGCCAACAATTGAAATATATATGTATGTGTATACTTGCATCTAAATCTACGGCTTATGCTGCCCCTGACTGACTCTGACTGACTCTGACTGACTCTGACTGGCTCTGACTGACTCTGAAATGGATATATTGCATAGCTGAAGACATTTTTGTAGATGGATTAGGTAGGTCTTTAAGTCCTGAGAAAATGAGCAAAATCGGATAGAAATAATTTTTTTCCAAAAAATGAAATTCTACCAAGGGTCCCCCCTTACGTGATTTTCAGCGTAAACTTTTTTCTCGAAAGTATGTCAAGTAATACATCATTTAGTTCGTCTTGAAGCCAACAATTGAAATATATATGTATGTGTATACTTGCATCTAAATCTACGGCTTATGCTGCCCCTGACTGACTCTGACTGACTCTGACTGACTCTGACTGGCTCTGACTGACTCTGAAATGGATATATTGCATAGCTGAAGACATTTTTGTAGATGGATTAGGTAGGTCTTTAAGTCCTGAGAAAATGAGCAAAATCGGACAGAAATATTTTTTTCCAGAAATTCTACCAAGGGTCCCCCCTTACGTGATTTTCAGCGTAAACTTTTTTCTCGAAAGTATGTCAAGTAATACATCATTTTGTTCGTCTTGAAGCCAACAATTGAAATATATATGTATGTGTATACTTGCATCTAAATCTACGGCTTATGCTGCCCCTGACTGACTCTGACTGACTCTGACTGACTCTGACTGGCTCTGACTGACTCTGAAATGGATATATTGCATAGCTGAAGACATTTTTGTAGATGGATTAGGTAGGTCTTTAAGTCCTGAGAAAATGAGCAAAATCGGACAGAAATATTTTTTTTCCAAAAAATGAAATTCTACCAAGGGTCCCCCCTTACGTGATTTTCAGCGTAAACTTTTTTCTCGAAAGTATGTCAAGTAATACATCATTTTGTTCGTCTTGAAGCCAACAATTGAAATATATATGTATGTGTATACTTGCATCTAAATCTAC
>JASFXZ010000018.1:1331061-1553703 GCA_032209605.1 Mactromeris polynyma
GGTAACAGTTAACTGACAATATTCGTCGTAACTCAAGTAGTTCCAGACATCTGTTAAATCATAAAGTATTGTGTAAGATAAATATTGTAGAGCCATTGATGTGTAACAGCCGACGTGTGACCAGAGATATCTAACAACAACTGACATGCACAAGAATAAACAAATACTCCTATATAAGGAAATACAACACATCATAAATCTGACAAGTTAGAAAAATATTTCAATACAAGCACTGTGCAAGTTCAATACAAGCACTGTGCAAGGTCAATACAAGCACTGCGCAAGGTCAATACAAGCACTGCGCAAGGTCAATACAAGCACTGTGCAAGTTCAATACAAGCACTGTGCAAGGTCAATACAAGCACTGTGTAATGTCAATACAAGCACTGTGTAATGTCAATACAAGCACTGTGCAAGGTCAATACAAGCACTGTGCAAGGTCAATACAAGCACTAGGCAAGGTCAATACAAGCACTGTGCAAGGCCAATACAAGTACTGTGCAAGGTCAATACAAGCACTGTGCAAGGTCAATACAAGCACTGTGCAAGGTCAATACAAGCACTGTGCAAGGTCAATACAAGCACTGTGCAAGGTCAATACAAGCACTGTGCAAGGTCAATACAAGCACTGTTCAGGGTCAATACAAGCACTGTGCAAGGTCAATACAAGCACTGTTCTAGGTCAATACAAGCACTGTGCAAGGTCAATACAAGCACTGTGCAAGGTCAAAACAAGCACTGTGCAGGGTCAATACAAGCACTGCGCAAGGTCAATACAAGCACTGTGCAATGTCAATACAAGCACTGCACAAGGTCCATACAAGCACTGTGCAATGTCAATTAGTTGTCATGGTAGTAAAGTATTTAGAAATTATTCCACTTACCATTAGCATCATTAGATGATCCAGCCAATGAACAGATAGTGTAGGTATGACCGACATCGGGTTCCATTAACAATACTGGAGGTAACTGTTTCAATTGTTGGTTAAATATGTCCATGATTGCATCAGCATTATCTCCACTGTCAAGCATCAACTTCTCTTTCTTCTTCCGATTCCTTTTCTTCTTGTCTTTTTCAGGAGATAGTAATCCAGCAGGAAGACTCTCCGGGGGCTTATCCAGATTTTGGGGATCAAAAGGTCCAAAAGGAATACCTTGATTCTGAGCAGCCTGTAAAGCCTGCAATTTCTCTTGCTCACGAATTTCCTTCTTCTTTCTCTTCCGTGGAGTTCCATCAGGATTTTTCCTTTTCTCTTTCTTAGCGTCTTCCATTTCTTTTCTACGTCTTTCATACTCAATTTTCTTGGCTTCTGAAGCAAGATTAACATTATAAATGTTGTACAAGATGTCAATAAGCATCACCATAATGTCATGATATTTTATAAATGATAATCAGCAGGGTTTTTTGAAATAGGCAAAGTTCACTACTCACTTCATTAATAATTCAACAATTTGATGTTTCACAAACTTGTCCGTGCAATCATATGATTGGATGAAGATCCACTTCAATAAAGTTTTAAATCCTCACGGATTTCATACTCAGTTAAGATTCATTAACTAGTTCAATGGCTTCTTTTCATGATCAACTAATTGTGAAAACATGAACTGTGCGCAGTGGTCAAGACGTAACAATTTCAATTCCTGATGTGAATGTTTCGAGAGTTAAAGCCCCAATTTGGGCAGGGTTGGATCATGAACTTCACAATCCTTGAATTAGACACAAGAACTGGTCAGTAATGCAAGCAGCTGTCACAGACTAGACACAAGAACTGGTCAGTAATGCAAGCAGCAGTCACAGACTAGACACAAGAACTGGTCAGTAATGCAAGCAGCAGTCACAGACTAGACACAAGAACTGGTCAGTAACCCAAGCAGCAGTCACAGACTAGGCACAAGAACTGGTCAGTAATGCAAGCAGCAGTCACAGACTAGACACAAGAACTGGTCAGTAACCCAAGCAGCAGTCACAGACTAGACACAAGAACTGGTCAGTAACCCAAGCAGCAGTCACAGACTAGACACAAGAACTGGTCAGTAACCCAAGCAGCAGTCACAGACTAGGCACAAGAACTGGTCAGTAACCCAAGCAGCAGTCACAGACTAGACACAAGAACTGGTCAGTAACCCAAGCAGCAGTCACAGACTAGGCACAAGAACTGGTCAGTAACCCAAGCAGCAGTCACAGACTAGACACAAGAACTGGTCAGTAACCCAAGCAGCAGTCACAGACTAGGCACAAGAACTGGTCAGTAACCCAAGCAGCAGTCACAGACTAGACACAAGAACTGGTCAGTAACCCAAGCAGCAGTCACAGACTAGGCACAAGAACTGGTCAGTAACCCAAGCAGCAGTCACAGACTAGACACAAGAACTGGTCAGTAACTCAAGCAGCAGTCACAGACTAGGCACAAGAACTGGTCAGTAACCCAAGCAGCAGTCACAGACTAGACACAAGAACTGGTCAGTAACCCAAGCAGCAGTCACTGAGACAACTGGTCAGTAACCCAAGCAGCAGTCACAGAGACAACTGGTCAGTAACCCAAGCAGCAGTCACAGAGACAACTGGTCAGTAACCCAAGCAGCAGTCACAGAGACAACTGGTCAGTAACCCAAGCAGCAGTCACAGAGACAACTGGTCAGTAACCCAAGCAGCAGTCACTGAGACAACTGGTCAGTAATGCAAGCAGCAGTCACAGAGACAACTGGTCAGTAATGCAAGCAGCAGTCACAGAGACAACTGGTCAGTAACCCAAGCAGCAGTCACAGAGACAACTGGTCAGTAACCCAAGCAGCAGTCACTGAGACAACTGGTCAGTAATGCAAGCAGCAGTCACAGAGACAACTGGTCAGTAATGCAAGCAGCAGTCACTGAGACAACTGGTCAGTAATGCAAGCAGCAGTCACAGAGACAACTGGTCAGTAACCCAAGCAGCAGTCACTGAGACAACTGGTCAGTAATGCAAGCAGCAGTCACAGAGACAACTGGTCAGTAACCCAAGCAGCAGTCACCGAGACAACTGGTCAGTAACCCAAGCAGCAGTCACAGAGACAACTGGTCAGTTACCCAAGCACTGGTCAGTAACCCAAGCAGCAGTCACTGAGACAACTGGTCAGTAATGCAAGCAGCAGTCACAGAGACAACTGGTCAGTAATGCAAGCAGCAGTCACAGAGACAACTGGTCAGTAACCCAAGCAGCAGTCACTGAGACAACTGGTCAGTAATGCAAGCAGCAGTCACAGAGACAACTGGTCAGTAACCCAAGCAGCAGTCACTGAGACAACTGGTCAGTAATGCAAGCAGCAGTCACAGAGACAACTGGTCAGTAATGCAAGCAGCAGTCACAGAGACAACTGGTCAGTAATGCAAGCAGCAGTCACTGAGACAACTGGTCAGTAATGCAAGCAGCAGTCACAGAGACAACTGGTCAGTAATGCAAGCAGCAGTCACAGAGACAACTGGTCAGTAATGCAAGCAGCAGTCACAGAGACAACTGGTCAGTAATGCAAGCAGCAGTCACTGAGACAACTGGTCAGTAACCCAAGCAGCAGTCACTGAGACAACTGGTCAGTAATGCAAGCAGCAGTCACAGAGACAACTGGTCAGTAATGCAAGCAGCAGTCACAGAGACAACTGGTCAGTAATGCAAGCAGCAGTCACTGAGACAACTGGTCAGTAACCCAAGCAGCAGTCACAGAGACAACTGGTCAGTAATGCAAGCAGCAGTCACAGAGACAACTGGTCAGTAACCCAAGCAGCAGTCACTGAGACAACTGGTCAGTAATGCAAGCAGCAGTCACAGAGACAACTGGTCAGTAACCCAAGCAGCAGTCACTGAGACAACTGGTCAGTAATGCAAGCAGCAGTCACAGAGACAACTGGTCAGTAATGCAAGCAGCAGTCACAGAGACAACTGGTCAGTAATGCAAGCAGCAGTCACTGAGACAACTGGTCAGTAATGCAAGCAGCAGTCACAGAGACAACTGGTCAGTAATGCAAGCAGCAGTCACAGAGACAACTGGTCAGTAATGCAAGCAGCAGTCACAGAGACAACTGGTCAGTAATGCAAGCAGCAGTCACTGAGACAACTGGTCAGTAACCCAAGCAGCAGTCACTGAGACAACTGGTCAGTAATGCAAGCAGCAGTCACAGAGACAACTGGTCAGTAATGCAAGCAGCAGTCACAGAGACAACTGGTCAGTAATGCAAGCAGCAGTCACTGAGACAACTGGTCAGTAACCCAAGCAGCAGTCACAGAGACAACTGGTCAGTAATGCAAGCAGCAGTCACAGAGACAACTGGTCAGTAACCCAAGCAGCAGTCACAGAGACAACTGGTCAGTAATGCAAGCAGCAGTCACAGAGACAACTGGTCAGTAATGCAAGCAGCAGTCACAGAGACAACTGGTCAGTAACCCAAGCAGCAGTCACTGAGACAACTGGTCAGTAATGCAAGCAGCAGTCACAGAGACAACTGGTCAGTAATGCAAGCAGCAGTCACAGAGACAACTGGTCAGTAACCCAAGCAGCAGTCACAGAGACAACTGGTCAGTAATGCAAGCAGCAGTCACTGAGACAACTGGTCAGTAACCCAAGCACTGGTCAGTAACCCAAGCAGCAGTCACTGAGACAACTGGTCAGTAACCCAAGCACTGGTCAGTAACCCAAGCAGCAGTCACTGAGACAACTGGTCAGTAATGCAAGCAGCAGTCACAGAGACAACTGGTCAGTAACCCAAGCAGCAGTCACTGAGACAACTGGTCAGTAACCCAAGCAGCAGTCACAGAGACAACTGGTCAGTAATGCAAGCAGCAGTCACTGAGACAACGGGTCAGTAATGCAAGCAGCAGTCACAGAGACAATGGCTTGTACGATCTGAATTAAATGTGTAAACTACAACTACACACTGACTGGTTCAATAAGCTTTGCCAACAAATACAAGAACACTTACCAAAATCTGGATCATTAGCATCAAGTAGCATTCCTGGTTCTGGTATCGGACGTTGAGTAGTTAACGGCATTTTTTCTATTTCTTCCAACTGTCTCTGTTGTTCTGGTGTTAACTGAATGTTGGGAAATTCATTAGAATCCTGCACAATAAATATCAGATGATAAAATTGAGAGGATGTAAAACTTTATAGAATATTAAATGCTAAATTTCAGACATTTATGCTAAGGTGAACATTTTTGTCACCAGTTTTTAGTCTGTACTTATTCATACTTGATACTAACTATTAATCAGTTTTATTTGCATTATATATGTAATATTCATTGCTCCCAAATGATGCGATAAACTGAGATAAAAAGCTAAAGGTTTGGAGAGTGAACTACAGGTTTTGTAGGGTTTTCATAAATACTGAAATGTTTGAGGTTATAAGACATCATATTGAGTGACTTGTTACTAGGTTACCTCAGAATTATCCGACTGTGGTGGAAGATGACTGGAGGCAGCAACAGCAGGATTACTCTTGTTCAGTAATTTCTTTAATAAAGCATTCTGACTTGCAGGATCCATACAAGATGATAATTCTGTAAATACAAACATGGAACATTTAAGAAACAACGAAACCCAGAGTTACGCCATTTTCAGCTACAACAAAACATATATTACTGACCAAAAAGTCCATTTTCATATCTTTACATTTCTAACAGATATATTTTTCAACATTCATTTAATACTAAAAGTACGAAAAACGGACATCTACTCTTCTTTTTATAGCAATTCCAATATAATAAACAATGTGCACAACTAAGCCTCAAAATGACATCGAGTCAGGATGTACATACTTCTTCAAAAAATATAACAAGCTGCTGTATAACTTAAAAGATGCACATCAAATAACATTATGTATCACTCTGTGATTGCACACTGCAGGTGCATTTTATTAAGTAAAAAGGTCATCACCTTGAAAGTGAGTCTTATACAGAGTCTTACAAAGTTTGATGATAAATAACAAAAATTCTTACAGTTTAACCATAAAAAAGGTTCAACATGCTTTACTGTAACTTTAGAAAGTTCTTTTTTTAATCAAGAGAACAACATGAAAATCACAAACCTGTTCCAGGCTCCTGTTTCACCATTATCTCAGGCATGGGAGTTATTATATTCTGCCCACTATGTTGGCTTGATGGCGATGCTAGAGGTCGTACTGAAGGTGGCATTGTTGGACTAGGTGTCATCTGACCGGGTACAGGTTTTCTCATTTTTCCATCCATGTGTCCCTGATTTATCATAGGATCCTGTAGTCCATGACCAGGTTTCCCAGGCTGCATTCCAGGAAACTGGAATCCAGGGGGAAATCTGATCCCTTGATGTAGGTGGCGCTCTTCTGATCCCTGTCTTAAATTGGGATCAAACTGCATTCTAGGGTCCATTTGCATCTTTGGATCAAATTGCATTCTCTGAGGTCCTGGCATTCTATGAAATTGAAAAGGAGGTCGGTTCATTTCTGAATGGAAACCAGGTGCTGTTGAAGCAGGCACCATACTGGTAGAGTTTGGAGGTAGAGGTCCATGAGGGTATGAGACAGGAGTTGGTGAAGGTGTAGACGGTACTGATCCAGGTGTTGGTGGAGCACCAGGCCGCCGTGTTGGTGATGGTAACTCAGAGACTGAATGCTGTGCATTAGACATATGTGGCATACCTGGTGGGCCCATCATGGCCATGCTTGATGTTGTCTGATGCATGGGCATGTGCATTGAAGCTCCAGGGTGAGGTCCTGTAGGAGAAATCTGCCCAGGATGCATTTGAGGGTGGCCCATAGATACATTAGGTCTCATTCCAGGATGTCTCATTCCTGCCATGCCTGGATGCTGCATCATACCAGGATGTCTACCTGTAGGAGACATTTGCATTCCAGATGAGGTTGTCATAGCCTCACCAGGAGCATGGCCACTTTGCAATGGAAATCCCCTTGGTGGTCCTCCTGGTGGCATTGACATAGGGTGACCAGGTGGAAACCGAATATGCCCCATAGGAACCATTGGGCGCTCCTGTTGTTGTGTGTACATGCTCTTATTATTTGGTCGCATATTAGTCAACATGACTGCTAAATGTGGTGGTAAGTTGCTAGGCAATTGATATCTCTGTTGTTGTGCATGTGACTGCTGTTGTCTTGGTCCTCTTCCACGTGTTGTATGAGCAGCTGTTAATGCAGGGCCTGTTTGTGAATGTGGACCATACATCCTTTGTGCCTGACTTCCAGTTGGAGCTGTATGAGGACCAACAACCCCTTGTTGGTGGGGTGCTTGCAATAGTGATGGGTGTTGACTGCCAACAGAGGGATGACTGGAAGCAGATTCCTGAGCATTAGCAACTGTTGAGTGAGGTACATTAGATACAGGTGGATGTCCTGTTGCTGGAGATGCACCAGTGGTTTGAGGTATAGATGATGATCCAGGGCGAGAGAGTATTGGCGTTTGTGTAGAGGCAGATGATCCGATTTGAGAGGTACCTACACCTTCTGTCTTAACATAAGTGCTAGGAGGCAAGGAGACCTCAGTAGGAGCAGATGACTGTGGTGATGATTGTTCCAATGGAAGAAGAAATGAAACAGTAGAAACTGCTTGTACAATAGAAGACACTGAAGAGAATCCTGGTCCTGAACCGGATGTAGGTAAAAACTGTGGCTGTGAGCCTGGCACCTCACTTCCAAGTCTCATCATTCCCGCAGCAGCAAACGTTGCTGACACTGACGGCAACTGTAGGTCATCTTGAGTTATAACTGGTGCAGAATGACCAGGTGACTGGGCTTGAGCTGGCGATGACCTTTGACTTCCAGCTGGAGACTGGTGTACACTTGGTGGTCTAGAAACTGGTGTAGATCTGTTACTACCTGGATGGCCAGAATGAGAACCTGCAGCAGGAGGAGTATGACTATCTGAGTGAGGACTTCGTTGTATCATAGCGGAATGAGGACTTGGTTGAGGTCTAGAAGCATGTGGACTAGGTGGATGGATGTTTGGTTTCACATCTGCTGGTATATTCCTTTCAATGTCCCCCAATGATCCAGTACTTTGCTGACCAAGGTTTGACTCTTCTTTCAGCTGTAGTTCCTTTTTAATTTCGACTTGTTGTCCTGTAGATATGGGAGGGTGTTGCTGATCAATGGGCTGACACACAGGTACTTGCATGCCTGTGAACGGAGGTCGAGGTTTTCCTTGTTGTACCAAGTGTTCAGGAAACTGACCTCTAGGCATACCAGGTCTTTGAGTGTAGAACTGTGCTCTCATTCCCATCTGACCACCAGGGTACGGATGTCTAGGGTCTTGCTGCATAAAATACTTCTGCTCTTGACTAGCTGCAGCATTTCCCTGCATAGCGAAACGAGGGTCCTGAAGAAAATATCTTTGGTCCTGAGCATCAGGTGGCACTGCATGTCTTGGATCAATATATCCCTGCATCTGACCATGAGGTCGCACACCAGGCATTCTCTGTCTCATGCCATGTTCAAGCCCTGGGCCAGCCATTCTTGGATCTTGTCCAGGCATCCTCATTCTAAATTCAGGTCTATTTGCAGTTAATTCAGCTTGACCAGTAAAACCATGAGGGAATGCATCCGGATTCATGTATCTATGGCGAATATCAGGACCACTTGAAGAATGTGGAACAGGTCCATGAAATCGTTGATTCAGAGGTTGCCTTATATGTTGAGGATGAGTATATGGATTGTTTTGCGCAGGATGCCTTTGAAGTTGTTCAGCCATGGCAGGCAGAGGACCAAAGTGCTTGGGCCGAGGCACAGATGTTAGTGGCCCTATTCCAGAGTTGGGAGTATTAGAAATTTCACTATGTTTTGGCACAACTGAAGAGTGATCCGACACATGTTCAGAGACTGTACTAGTAGGAACTTGTGTTGTCATAGTAACAGCTGGTCGACTTTCTAAAGAATCTGATGGCAACATCGTTTGATGAGCAGTATGAGGAATTGATGGTCCCATGCTTGATGAAGGCCGACTTGACAAAACAGCAGATTCAATACTTGATGGTATAGATGATTCAGACACAGCAGACAGTTGTGGATAGTGTGGGTCATCAACTTCCATAGCCTCTGTTTTAACTGCACCAACTGAAGCAGGCACAGAAACATCCTGAGTTTGTACAACTGATTGAGGTTGGTTCATTTTTAAACTTAATGGAGATGAAATGTGACTAGATGTAGAGGAAGTAGTATCAGTTAGAATGCACGGTGCATTTGTATGTTGGTTGGATGCAGACTTAACCTCTTTTGCAGAAGACACAATTCCACTTGCATCACTGGACACATCTGTCACTTCCATAGGTTCAACTTTTGAAGTATTTCCATCAGATGTGGTGGCAGGTAAGGTGGAGGTTTCCATACTAGAAACCTCAGTGACAGGACTGCTAAAAGCACTACCTTCTGATGACTGGATGCTGACAATTTCTCGGGTAGTAGAAATAGCTGCAACATGACTACTTGATGCAACAACTGGTGTTGGTTTCAAAGCAGGAGGATGAGCAGATATATTTATGTATGGATGGTCAGCATGTAGAGCCATTTGTTGTGGAGACAACATAGCTGGTTGGACAGATTGTGGTTGATCTTGGCTAACAGTCACAGAACAGACAAGGGGTTCTAATGGTAGTCAAGGAACTGACAGACAGAGTGTTCATAGGCACAGATGAAGAACAACTGACAGGTCATTAGAGCTAATGGTTGTAAAACTGATTCGTTTCATCAGATGGCACAGTCCTGAAAGAATTATTGCTTTCCATTTTCACTAGTGATTCAGAACTAGTGCCTTGCGCAGAGTTGTCATTGTTATCTCCCGGTGGTGGCGTTCCACAATGAATTCCATCAGTACACTCCTGTGGAGGCGGAGTTCCACAATGAATGCCATCTGTGCAAGAACCAGTATGTTCTTGAGGTGGTGGTGTTCCACAATGCATGCCATCAGTACACTCCTGAGGTGGTGGCGTTCCACAATGAATGCTATCTGTACACTCTTGAGGTGGTGGCGGTCCACAATGTATTCCATCTGTACACTCCTGTGGAGGCGGAGTTCCACAATGAATACCATCAGTACAAGGAGGTGGCGTTCCACAATGAATACCATCTGTACACTCCTGTGGAGGCGGAGTTCCACAATGAATTCCATCAGTACAAGGAGGCGGTGTTCCACAATGAATACCATCAGTACAAGGAGGTGGAGTTCCACAATGAATACCATCTGTACAAGGAGGTGGCGTTCCACAATGAATACCATCAGTACAAGGAGGTGGCGTTCCACAATGAATACCATCAGTAAAAGGAGGTGGCGTTCCACAATGAATACCATCAGTACAAGGAGGTGGCGTTCCACAATGAATACCATCTGTACACTCCTGTGGAGGCGGAGTTCCACAATGAATTCCATCAGTACAAGAAGGCGGAGTTCCACAATGAATACCATCAGTACAAGGAGGTGGAGTTCCACAATGAATTCCGTCAGTACACTCTTGTGGAGGTGGAGTTCCACAATGAATACCATCTGTACAAGGAGGTGGTGTTCCACAATGAATTCCATCAGTACACTCTTGTGGAGGTGGAGTTCCACAATGAATACCATCAGTACAAGGAGGTGGTGTTCCACAATGAATTCCATCAGTACACTCTTGTGGAGGTGGAGTTCCACAATGAATTCCATCAGTACAAGGAGGTGGTGTTCCACAATGAATACCATCAGTACAAGGAGGCGGAGTTCCACAATGAATACCATCTGTACAAGGAGGCGGAGTTCCACAATGAATACCATCAGTACACTCTTGTGGAGGCGGAGTTCCACAATGAATACCATCTGCACAAGGAGGCGGAGTTCCACAATGAATACCATCAGAACACTCTTGTGGAGGCGGAGTTCCACAATGTATTCCATCAGTACAAGGAGGCGGAGTTCCACAATGAATACCATCTGCACAAGGAGGCGGAGTTCCACAATGAATACCATCAGAACACTCTTGTGGAGGCGGAGTTCCACAATGTATTCCATCAGTACAAGGAGGCGGAGTTCCACAATGTATTCCATCGGTACACTCCTGTGGAGGTGGTGTTCCACAATGAATGCCATCTGTACACTCCTGTGGAGGCGGAGTTCCACAATGAATGCCATCTGTACACTCCTGTGGAGGTGGAGTCCCACAATGAATTCCATCAGTACACTCCTGTGGAGGTGGAGTTCCACAATGAATACCATCTGTACACTCCTGTGGAGGTGGTGTTCCACAATGAATTCCATCTGTACAAGGCGGCGGAGTTCCACAATGAATACCATCTGTACAAGGAGGCGGAGTTCCACAATGAATCCCATCAGTACAAGGAGGCGGAGTTCCACAATGAATCCCATCAGTACAAGGAGGCGGAGTTCCACAATGAATACCATCTGTACAAGGAGGCGGAGTTCCGCAATGTATTCCATCAGTACACTCTTCTGATTTACTTTCTGTCTGAGTATCTGACTCTGGGGTATCGTTTGCCTTCGAACTTTGCAGCAGACTTTCTTCTGGACTAGTTTCTCCCTTTTTATCCTTTTCATTGCTGCTTTTAGAAGCAGCACTACTTTGGGCAGCATTCGAGGGTTCGCTAGAATTTGGAACAGAGACTGCAGATTGTGTTGGAAGATATTGTTCTGAAACGTTACCAGTTGAGGAAGCACCTGGTGCAGAAGTTGTTGTAGTTGTCACGAGCAATGATAAATTAGACACACCATCACTGCCATGACTGACTGGATTACTACTGGATGTTTGAACACTTGAAGTTAATACTTCTGACGAAGCAACAGAAGCAGTTAGTTCAGGAGTGACCTGATCCTTACTTATTGGAGGAATGTTTACACCTGGAATGTTACTATGAGATACTCCTTGCATAAAATTTGGATGTTGCTGTTGCAAGCCCATTCTAGGAGACCCAATCCCTGTTGGCCGGGGTGATGATCTTCTTGGAGCAGTACTTGAAGCTTGATACTCACTAGGTGCTTTCCAGTGTGGTAACATAGGAGGTAATGACTCAAAATGTGGAAAACCTGAAGACAATTGAGGATTTTCTCCCCTTTGTTGCTGCATTAAGTGTTGTCTGATATGTGCTGAGTACTGAGCAGGGTGTCCTGGTGGCAAACGTGGAAATCGCATCTGTCCAGCAAAAGCTGGATGATGAAGTTGTCCCTGCATTGACATATCACGTCCAGGCAAGGGTGGTCTTTGACCAGGCATAATATTCTGTACTGAGGCCGGATGCCCCTGCATGGCTGGATGGACTGGCCTCACATGGTCTGAGTCTCCGGCTGGAGATGGCATACGCTGTTGATTAGAAGTTGGTAAAGTGTCAGGTCCAGAGGGTCTAACTGCTGCACCAGGCACCACAGGATGACTATATCCAGGCGGAGTTGACCCCGTAGATGTTACAATTTGACTTGCAGTAATACCAGGCTTCAGGTGAACCTGCTGCAGATTCAGAGTTGTGCTAGTATCTTGAGAAGTTTGTCCACTTTGTGCACTAACTGATACAGATCCAGTCAGAGTTGGAGCAACAGATATAATATGAGTGGTAGGAACACTTTGTGTATCTTGCTGATGCGTAGGTCTAGGCGAAGCCACTGACATTGAAGTTGGTACACTTGATGGTTGGTTAGGAGATGGGGAGTGAGTCTGTTCACCAGATAACCCAGCCGGAGAAGCATGGCTGACAGGCGATTGGTCAGCATGACCAGGTGAACGTACATTCGGTGTTGTTTGTCCAGATGAAACTCTTCCCGGTAACCCAGGTGTGAGCCTCCCCTGAGATCCAGGTGTGAGTCGACCTTGCTGTACTGGAGTTACCCTACCCTGGGAGCCCGGAGTCAGTCTACCAGCCTGTCCTTGTAGAATTCTACCCTGAGCAGGAGGTGTCTGTAATAAAAGGACATTTTCAATTAAGAAGCATAAATACGTGTATTCACATTATTATAGCAATTGTTCAGCCTAAAATACCACCATTTTTATTTTAATAGCAAATCAAATTAATACCTTTCAAAAACCAATTACCATAAAACATATTCAGATGATGACTTACTTTGCCAGAATGTGGAGGAATTTGGCTTGATTGGGTAACAATTTGACTGTCAGACACAGCAGGTGATGTAACCATCTGGCCTTCTCCGGCAACAGACTAAAATAGGAATATTTGCCATGAAAGTAATAAATTTTATTCTATAACAAAATGTACCAATTTAAGTCACACAACAGACTTTAACAACCTCAGGTCCTAGAGTATAAAGTTGTGAAAATATACTTCAATACTTCTAAAATTTGGCAAATCTCTTACAACAGTCAGATCTCAGTAAAAACGAATTTTCCAGACAAGCCTAGAAAATCTGGACGCTTAAAATAAGAATGAGCAGCAATGAGAAGACTTACAATGGTTGCTGATGGCATTGATACAGGTGCAGAAACTGGCAGGGAGCTTGCTATAGTCTGAGACTGTCCTTTCTGCATGTTCATTGCCGTGTTGCTTAGTATCTCCATAATTCTCCTTTCTGTCTCGTCCTGAGGTTTGAACTGCATAGGCGGAGGTTTAGCCTGTGCCTGAGGGGTTGTTGTCGGCTGTGCACCTGCAATACATGACATACACATTCAATCGTCAAGATCTGAACTGCAAATACAACTGTCTTAACAATTCTTTATCTAAAACTGTAAACAAACAAACTGTTAGAGGCAACCTCATGCATAAAATTACAATATTTTATATACTAGTAATTGTGAACAAACAGGGGTTAGTTAGTATTTTAAAAGTAAAGGCCATTAAATTGGAAATATATGAGCAGTTAGTCTTGCTAGATAGAACCGAGCTTTTTAAGTTACATAAGTACAGTGACACACAATATTAAGTGGAAATGACATGTAAGAAACAATCTGTATGGGACCTTACTGAACACAAGTGATCTTAGTGATCTTGGGATAAGTTTGATTTAAAATATTCTAGAAGTTTTTATGAAGGTACAGATTATGAAAGGATGCCACAGCTCATACACAGTAAAGCATTGATGGAGAATTTACTTGTACTGATCTTAGAGACTTGTACATTAAAGACAAATGTGTTTCAGCATATGAGTATGTACAAAGTTCAGAAATGTGTTAATACATATTGTGTGAGTTCTTATATTGATAATGTTGGTGCAAGTTTACAAGGTACGCAGTGGTTGTCAACAGGTACAAAATGCATGCAGTGATTGTAATATACAATGTTTAACAAATACAATTATACATTATGTATTAGGCTCCCAGTATTACAGTTTATTTAGTATAGAATAATACATTCATAGTCATGAAGATTACTAGTAAGTAGACAAATGAACAAATTACGTGTTTGTCAGTCCATTGGTCAGCTTTTTTAGTAACAGAAATCTAGTAACCCAAGTAAACATTATAAGAAACTTTCACTGGCTTCTGGTAGGGATAGAAATCTCCGGCTTGAGTGTTACTGTTTTGGGGGGAATGAGACTATGCCGAGTTATTGCCTTAACAGTTACCCGAGAGTCAGATATTTTCATCAGCACATGAAGCCAGTGATACCTTTTTAGGATATAAAGGACGAGACTTTCTTATTACAATAACACAAGTTGTTATTCATCATTATGCGACGACATTGGCACAATATTCAATCCTTCACAGGGGGATGTAAGACAGCGATTTCCAGTACCGGTGTAAAAGAGGAAAATTACGATCTGGTATGCAAGAAGAAATAACCCATCTCTGTACCAAGACTTGTTAAGCCTTTCTTGCCAATAAACCAAGGACAATGATAGCCAATATACAGGCATTTTGATCAATAAGTAATCCTACAGTTCGTTTTTTTCTTCATTTTTTTTTTATTAAACAAAGTACTGGTATCCATATACTATAGCTGTATATAATCAAATAAGAACACAATTTTGAAGCATAAATAAATCATACAACTAAAAATATTATAATTACTGACTGAAAAAAAGAAGAGAAATTACGTAACTGTATGAATAGTACAATAAGCATAAATATGAACCACCTGATACAGACTGTGTCTACAGGGGTTCCACTAGGTGTTGAATCTCAACGGTCAATTTGAAAGTTTTAACGATTTTACAGTCAAATTAGCAATAATTTAAGAGAAAAGTTGAACCTTCAGCCAGAATCCTGATGGTCAAAATGTGGCTTTTCAGGGGTCAAAGGGTCAACTCAAGGGTCAAATGGAACCCCTGATTTCCCTTACTGGAGAACGGTTGTAGAAAAACTGAGAGGTGGTCAATGATTGAAAACAAATTTTGGAAAAGGCACCGATAGACATAGTATACACAATAACGGTATTCTCCAGTAGTTTCAAATCCACTATACATGTGATTGTAATATAGTGAGTAATAGTATTGTCAATACATCATCCCATAATATAATTAATATGCATGCATTCTAATAGATTTTATTAATTTCAGGAAATTAAAATTAGTTCTGTAATGAATATTTACAACAACCATATTTTTACAAACAATAATTATTATCACAATGGATAGTCACATATTATGACATTTGCATGCAAGTAACTACATATTGTAAATACAAAAACACACAATAGTAGGATATACACACAATCTTGTGAAAAATGCAGAGAAGTATGTCTTAAATATTGAGAAAATCATAAATGTTGCAAATGCACAGGAACAGTTGGCTACCAAACAAAAATATTGAAGCTTTATTGCTGTGAATGCTTATGATGTAATAGTTCCCAGTTTTTGAGGCACTTTCCTGTATTAATTTCTTATATATGATAATATGGAAAATGTGCAGTCTTGCCTTGGAAGCGCCTGCCAGGACATTCAGTTTTTTAAAAATTTATTATTGGAATTTATTAGCAAACATATTTTTAGATTCACATTGTATCAAGGATGAGGCTAAAACTCCAACCTTGTGACCTTGGCATTGTATCAGCATGATATCTGTACATAAAATCAAGGTACCTGTACTCATAACAAGAGACATTAACAACGGTACTTAGACAAACACAGTCTAGAGTGTGCTATAATGAATATGATAGAAACATTCAGACAGATAATCGAGATGATACCAAGTATGATTGCAAGAACATGACTTGACAGTTATTCTTAAGGGGAATGAAATTGTGTTTAAGACTATCTATTCACCTCTATTGTTATATTGTAGGAAGCAGATATGTACACAAACAGGCTATGTTGGTTAACAGCGGAATAAAATGTAGTTTAGTAAAATTGTCAATGGTGTGTATTCCTTGTATACAATCATAATCAAAATTTGGAGCAATTCACCCCCAATATCCGAATTTGTAAGGTGTCTATGACTGGAAGAGGACCAAATCACTATCAATATTATGTCTAATTAACCTATATAGAAGTTTAAAGAAAAACCAAAGTGTTGTCTTTAAATATATGAACTCATAGGTGACAATATAAACAAAACAGGAACAGTACACAAAAAAATATATATTCCATTGACTACAGGTCTGCTGGAAGCACACACAATATATAGAATGTATGTGTAGAGTGCTTATAACTTTCTGTGATACATTCCTACAGTTTTCAATACCAAATTAGGGCAATAAAAATATTTCAGTCAGTCCAATTAATAACCACTTAAGACTATATATTAGCAAACATCCTCATTATAATAATGCCAGCAACATTGTCATTATCTATACACCAATTTCTTATAATCTAAAGTATGCAAAAGTCTCGCTGATGACCTAACTTTGTCACTTCTAGTTTGAAATCCAAAGGAACCTCAGCTAAGGTCTGACAGTGTTTGGGTGTATCAAAATATTGTTTTGGTGTATAAGACATTATTCATATCAAGCACTTTAGTGCTGTTAGATTGACCGCTAACAGGTATATGAACTTTCAGGACCGATCCATGTCAAATTAGGTAAGGAAATGTCCTTGTGCGTAAAACTATAACTGCTGTTTGGAGTACTTCTATCAAAACACAACCACAGCTTACTTTTCATCAAGCTTTAGGACAAACACGAACATTTCGATAAACCTATGTTGAAAATGTAATGGTCCAGATAATATATTCATTTGTTTGCAGTTAATAAAACAGCACTATACCCTGTATTGATTTTATATTTCGGCAGAGAAAACAACGATCACAGAAAGTTGAAAAGCATGTTGTCAGTAGAAGCACACTACAAAAAATAAAAAGACACAAATTTCAGTTATTACTATCAGCAGGTTTTTTCTTCTTTTTTCTTTTCTTTGTTTTCTCCTTCGATTCTGGAGTGTTAGTGACAGCATCCAGGGTGGTAGGAGGTGGGTTAACTTCTGTAACAGCCAGCTCGACTAATCATAATCATTGTAATAAGTGGGTTGATTTTACACATGAACGAATGATTACTTGGATTCAATACAAGTCATCAACATTAATATGTTACACTTTACATACAGCTACAACTTACTTAACCGATCAAACAAAGGATGATACTTATGCTAGAAAAATTCAACATATACAGGCCCTTTATGGAATCAATCAAATCAGATACCGTGGTAACAATGAAATAATTATATGTAGACATGAACCATACGCAGACATTAACTTTCCCTCAGACCAAAGTCAATCAAATTAAAGCAACACTAAAATGTGACCTACTCGAGTGGCATGGACCGACACAGCTTGGCAAACATAGTCTGTTATATTCTCATAACCAACAAATATCATTCACACCATGCAGCAATGTAAGATTAGTAAAGTTATCCATCATTACACTAGTCCATCATAATTTACCAGCTTGACAGCAAATCATGAAAGCACATTTCAAACGTATCTAGCATTAGTCATACGACAGTTCAAGTTTCTAATTATATTCATCAAAAAGTTGAAAACCACTATCAAAAATTTCTTGCTAAAATTCATATGATGACAAAACATATCAAACAAAATTCCACACACACACAAAGCATACAGTAAGGTCACCCTTGTTTAATGATCTATATTACTACAACCAACCATTCACCTTCAAGAATCAATTCACATATCATAGTCCATTATCACACATAGTCAGTCCCTTACACCAGAAACATAGTAGACATAGTTAGTTAACTAACCTGTAGTAGCTGGAGGTCCAGGATGGGGCTGACTAGTGGGAAAATGACTCGGTGCTTGACATCTAGGGTCCGCAGCCTGCCCTGGAACTGGCATTCTGGGGCCAACATTGTCCATAGGGATTCTATGTTGATGTTGTTGTTGTTGTTGCTGCTGCTGTATCCAGGCTTGCTGACCCTCAATAGGACCTGCCGGGAACCGTACTGGATGCTGTTCTTGGGGACCTGGAAATCTGTGGTCCCCAAACTGAGGCAGATTGGGGCCAACAGGAGCTTCAGGGGTTTCAGGAGCTAAAACATACAACCAAATATATCAGAATGGTCTTCACTAAAACATACAACCAAACATATCAGAATGGTCTACACTAAAACATACAACCAAATATATCAGAATGGTCTACACTAAAACATACAACCAAATATATCAGAATGGTCTACACTAAAACATACAACTAAATATATCAGAATGGTCTACACTAAAACATACAACCAAATATATCAGAATGGTCTACACTAAAACATACAACTAAATATATCAGAATGGTCTACACTAAAACATACAACCAAATATATCAGAATGGTCTACACTAAAACATACAACTAAATATATCAGAATGGTCTTCACTAAAACATACAACCAAATATGTCAGAATGGTCATCACTAAAACATACAACCAAATATATCAGAATGGTCATCACTAAAACATACAACCAAACATATCAGAATGGTCTTCACTAAAACATACAACCAAATATATCAGAATGGTCTACACTATAACATACAACCAAATATGTCAGAATGGTCTTCACTAAAACATACAACCAAATATGTCAGAATGGTCTTCACTAAAACATACAACCAAATATGTCAGAATGGTCTTCACTAAAACATACAACCAAATATGTCAGAATGGTCTTCACTAAAACATACAACCAAATATGTCAGAATGGTCTTCACTAAAACATACAACCAAATATGTCAGAATGGTCTTCACTAAAACATACAACCAAATATATCAGTATGGTCTACACTAAACCATACAACCAAATATATCAGAATGGTACTAAAACATACAACCAAATATATCAGAATGGTCATCACTAAACCATACAACCAAACATATCAGAATGGTCTTCACTAAAACATACAACCAAATATATCAGAATGGTACTAAAACATACAACCAAATATATCAGAATGGTCATCACTAAACCATACAACCAAATATATCAGAATGGTCTACACTAAACCATACAACCAAATATATCAGAATGGTCTTCACTAAAACATACAACCAAATATATCAGAATGGTCATCACTAAACCATACAACCAAACATATCAGAATGGTCTTCACTAAACCATACAACCAAATATATCAGAATGGTCTTCACTAAACCATACAACCAAATATATCAGAATGGTCTTCACTTAACCATACAACCAAACATATCAGAATGGTCTTCACTAAAACATACAACCAAATATATCAGAATGGTCTACACTATAACATACAACCAAATATATCAGAATGGTCTACACTAAACCATACAACCAAACATATCAGAATGGTCTACACTAAACCATACAACCAAATATATCATAATGGTCTTCACTAAACCATACAACCAAATATATCAGAATGGTCTTCACTAAAACATACAACCAAATATATCAGAATGGTCTTAACTAAAACATACAACCAAATATATCAGAATGGTCTACACTAAACCATACAACCAAATATATCAGAATGGTACTAAAACATACAACCAAATATATCAGAATGGTCATCACTAAACCATACAACCAAACATATCAGAATGGTCTTCACTAAAACATACAACCAAATATATCAGAATGGTACTAAAACATACAACCAAATATGTCAGAATGGTCTACACTAAACCATACAACCAAACATATCAGAATGGTCTTCACTAAAACATACAACCAAATATATCAGAATGGTCTTCACTAAAACATACAACCAAATATATCAGAATGGTCCTAAAACATACAACCAAATATGTCAGAATGGTCTACACTAAAACATACAACCAAATATATCAGAATGGTCCTAAAACATACAACCAAATATGTCAGAATGGTCTACACTAAACCATACAACCAAATATATCAGAATGGTCTACACTAAACCATACAACCAAATATATCAGAATGGTCTACACTAAAACATACAACCAAATATGTCAGAATGGTCTTCACTAAAACATACAACCAAACATATCAGAATGGTCTACACTAAAACATACAACCAAATATATCAGAATGGTCTACACTAAAACATACAACCAAATATATCAGAATGGTCTACACTAAAACATACAACCAAATATGTCAGAATGGTCTTCACTAAAACATACAACCAAATATGTCAGAATGGTCTTCACTAAAACATACAACCAAATATATCAAAATGGTCTACACTAAAACATACAACCAAATATATCAGAATGGTCTACACTAAAACATACAACCAAATATATCATAATGGTCTACACTAAAACATACAACCAAATATATCAGAATGGTCTACACTAAAACATACAACCAAATATATCAGAATGGTCTTCACTAAAACATACAACCAAATATATCAGAATGGTCTTCACTAAAACATACAACCAAATATGTCAGAATGGTCTACACTAAACCATACAACTAAATATATCAGAATGGTCTACACTAAAACATACAACCAAATATATCAGAATGGTCTTCACTAAAACATACAACCAAATATATCAGAATGGTCTACACTAAAACATACAACTAAATATATCAGAATGGTCTTCACTAAAACATACAACCAAATATGTCAGAATGGTCTTCACTAAAACATACAACCAAACATATCAGAATGGTACTAAAACATACAACCAAATATATCAGAATGGTCTTCACTAAAACATACAACCAAATATATCAGAATGGTACTAAAACATACAACCAAATATATCAGAATGGTCTTCACTAAAACATACAACCAAACATATCAGAATGGTACTAAAACATACAACCAAATATATCAGAATGGTCTTCACTAAAACATACAGCCAAATATGTCAGAATGGTCTTCACTAAACCATACAACCAAATATATCAGAATGGTCTTCACTAAAACATACAGCCAAATATATCAGAATGGTCTTCACTAAACCATACAACCAAATATGTCAGAATGGTCTACACTTAACCATACAACCAAATATATCAGAATGGTCAACACTAAACCATACAACCAAATATATCAGAATGGTCTACACTTAACCATACAACCAAATATATCAGAATGGTCTACACTAAAACATACAACCAAATATATCAGAATGGTCAACACTAAACCATACAACCACATATATCAGAATGGTCAACACTAAAACATACAGCCAAATATATCAGAATGGTCTACACTTAACCATACAACCAAATATGTCAGAATGGTCTTCACTAAACCATACAACCAAATATATCAGAATGGTCAACACTAAAACATACAGCCAAATATGTCAGAATGGTCTTCACTAAAACATACAGCCAAATATGTCAGAATGGTCTTCACTAAAACATACAGCCACATATATCAGAATGGTCTTCACTAAAACATACAGCCAAATATGTCAGAATGGTCTTCACTAAAACATACAACCACATATATCAGAATGGTCTTCACTAAAACATACAGCCAAATATATCAGAATGGTCTACACTTAACCATACAACCAAATATGTCAGAATGGTCTTCACTAAACCATACAACCAAATATATCAGAATGGTCAACACTAAAACATACAACCAAACATATCAGAATGGTCTACACTAAAACATACAACCAAATATATCAGAATGGTCTACACTAAAACATACAACCAAATATATCAGAATGGTCTTCACTAAAACATACAACCAAATATATCAGAATGGTCTACACTAAAACATACAACCAAATATATCAGAATGGTCTACACTAAACATACAACCAAATATATCAGAATGGTCTTCACTAAAACATACAACCAAATATATCAGAATGGTCTACACTATAACATACAACCAAATATATCAGAATGGTCTACACTAAAACATACAACCAAATATATCAGAATGGTCTTCACTAAACCATACAACCACATATATCAGAATGGTCTACACTAAAACATACAACCAAATATATCAGAATGGTCATCACTAAAACATACAACCAAATATATCAGAATGGTCATCACTAAAACATACAACCAAACATATCAGAATGGTCATCACTAAAACATACAACCAAACATATCAGAATGGTCTTCACTAAAACATACAACCAAATATATCAGAATGGTCTTCACTAAAACATACAACCAAATATGTCAGAATGGTCTTCACTAAAACATACAACCAAACATATCAGAATGGTCTTCACTAAAACATACAACCAAATATATCAGAATGGTCTTCACTAAACCATACAACCAAATATATCAGAATGGTCCTAAAACATACAAGAAAAGAAACATACAGACGTAAAATTAAGATTTTATAGCAATATATAAATGTTTACACTCTACAGTCAAACTGACCCATCAGACCACCTTTTACAAGCGACCTTGTGTCTGTTGCGACCATTCTGAATTCCTCCCGTGTGTTTTTAAACGTTAAATGTATCTACGCAAGTGACCACCTGTCAAACGTGACTAGCAACCTTTAATTTTTAAACACAGCACTGTTGCTAAGTGACCGCTAAAGGCTAACAGATTTTATCTTTATTGATTTCTATAGATTTTGTTACATACTTGTACATGTGATTATAATATTTTACCTGATTTTGCCTATTTTATGTTTTTAATAAAAACATCTTAATAGCTCTAATGAAGTATTTTTAAAATATTAAAATATAAAATGCATTGAACTCAATGTATAAGAATTTTACTGTATCCTTATTTAAGAGACCACCTGTCTTAAGAGACCACTTTTCCTGTTCCCCTGAGCGGTTTCTTAAGACAGGTTTGACTGTATATTAACATAGACTTACAAAATAACTTTTATGGTCAATTTGTGAATAGAAGTTTACCTGAATGATCAACATGCTTGGCATGCGTCTCCCTCAGTTTCTCTATCTTCTCTTGTTGTTGGTACGTATCACTGAATGGATTGTTGTCCTGGTAAATACAAGGTGTAACAGTTTTATAATAATTACACATGGCTGGTTGCTAGTTTATGCCAATTATCGGCAGAATTCTAATTATATACGGTATTAACTTGACACATGCTTTCATGAATTCCACAATGGTACAATTCTGTTTTTTAACATTCTTTTACAAAGTACTACATGTACTATGACTACAGGATAAAAGCATTTTCAAATAAGTGAGTTAATAAGTAGGAAAATTCGAAACAGTCAATAATTTACTAAGAAAATTAGTACCTGTGTACATAAAACTAACTTGAACAATGAATAATATCTCGAGATGTTTGTAAAACATTATGCCCCCCTGTTTCTTTGACCCTGTGACCCCAAAATCAATATGGTTCCTCTGCTTCCCAAGGTGAATGTGTGACCAAGTTTGAGGATGATAAGTCAAGGGGTTCTCGAGTTATTGATCGGAAACGAAAGGTTATGGACGAACGGACGGACATGTGCAAACCAATATGCCCTCTTTTCTTCGAAGGGGGGCATAAAAGAATGTTTTATAATTCCACAAAGAAAAGATTACAACTTACTCCAATGGCCATTCTTGGCTGTGGACCAGAGTTAGGACCAGCAGCCATCATTTGTGGGCGTGGACCAGGCATTCTCTGTCCAGGACCAGGTGGTACACCCTGACCCATCTGTCTCAATCGATTCTGCATGAACTGTTCATATTCCTGTCTCATCTCTCGGGTCATTCGGACTGAGTTCTGGTTTCCTGGCATTCTGGGAGGTGGTGGCTGCATGGGTTGACCACCAGGGCTCATGGTTGATGTAGGTGGCATACTTCCAGGTGGCATACCTCCAGGTGGCATACCTCCAGGTGGCATACCTCCCGGTGGCATACTTCCAGGTGGCATACCTCCCGGTGGCATACCTCCAGGTGGCATACCTCCAGGTGGCATACCTCCAGCCATAGATCCCATCATGGGATTCTGTCCTGACTGCACAATGTGCTGATTGTATCTCTCCTGTAAGTAACACATCATTCATGTTTATATACAAAGTGTAGTGAGTGCAAGAGATGGGTGTTAATGACTTAACTTGTTCTAACCTAGAAGTTAGTGATCAGGCATACAAAACACCCAGTCTTAACCTTAATAACAATCTGTTCACAAATAACTGTGTGGAAAGAATTTAATGAAGAATTTAATCTCAATCTTAGTTTTCTTCCTCAGACTTACCAGCAATGATGTCTTACATACAGGAGATACCTTAGTGAGATTCAAACCAAAGACCTCCAATGAAAGCACAGAACAGCTGATCTATGACAGGACTGCTCCCTGGCTGAAATAACTCCATTTAAGTCATACCTTTATATAAAACACCAACCACATTTGAATAGCAGTCCCTTTAACAGAAATGTTTTTTTTCAGAAAAAGTGTACTTCATACTGTTCACAACACTGTATTGATCAAGTAAATATTTGTTGATTGTATTACCTGTTGCTTAACTCTATAATCTTGCATTGCCATTTGATGTTGTCGATTTTGTTTCCTCATTTGCTCCAACTGTTTCTGTAACATTGATTGTTCCTGACTGGCTCTCTCTAGCTCCATCACATCTTGTGCGGGCATTTCCTGTCCATTCTTCTTAGCCTGTACAAGTTCAATACATGTTGATACAACAAATCATGGAATGTAACTCATACTATCATTTCATTTTCTGATACAAATATTTCATTAAAGACATTCATTTAAAACCAATTAATGTGTGTGAATAAATAAGAGTTTCCTCAATATACCACAGCACTTACTTGGTTTATTTGTTTTACTTTGTGATACAACAAGCCCAACTTTAACAAAATACTTAAGTAAATGCTTAAGTAACTTCTTAGCAGTATACTTAAATCTGTTGTTGTGCTTCACTGATCATTGGTAAAAAATCACAGTTCACAGACACACTATGTAATCATATATACTTAGTTCATGGAACTATCACACATTCAATCTGTATGGTAATTTCATTGCTTAGTATAAACACTTTTTAAACTGGACTGATAAGCAAGACATTATTCATACTAAGCAAATAACCGTACTTAATTATATTAATGAACTTAAGAATTTTGTGAAATCGGGGCCCGTACATCAGATATGTACACTGGTCACCTGACCTAATCGGGCCCGTACATCAGATATGTACACTGGTCACTTGACCTAATCGGGGCCCGTACATCAGATATGTACACTGGTCATCTGACTTAACGGGCCCGTACATCAGATATGTACACTGGTCACCTGACCTAACGGGCCCGTACATCAGATATGTACACTGGTCACCTGACCTAATCGGGCCCGTACATCAGATATGTACACTGGTCATCTGACCTAACGGGCCCGTACATCAGATATGTACACTGGTCACCTGACCTAACGGGCCCGTACATCAGATATGTACACTGGTCACCTGACCTAACAGGCCCGTACATCAGATATGTACACTGGTCACCTGCCCTAATCGGGCCCGTACATCAGATATGTACACTGGTCACCTGACCTAACGGGCCCGTACATCAGATATGTACACTGGTCACCTGACCTAATCGGGCCCGTACATCAGATATGTACACTGGTCACCTGACCTAACGGGCCCGTACATCAGATATGTACACTGGTCACCTGACCTAATCGGGCCCGTACATCAGATATGTACACTGGTCACCTGACCTAACGGGCCCGTACATCAGATATGTACACTGGTCACCTGACCTAATCGGGCCCGTACATCAGATATGTACACTGGTCACCTGACCTAACGGGCCCGTACATCAGATATGTACACTGGTCACCTGACCTAATCGGGCCCCGTACATCAGATATGTACACTGGTCACCTGACCTAAAACGGCCCGTACATCAGATATGTACACTGGTCACCTGACCTAATCGGGCCCGTACATCAGATATGTACACTGGTCACCTGACCAAACCAGCCCGTACATCAGATATGTACACTGGTCACCTGATCTAATCGGGCCCGTACATCAGATATGTACACTGGTCACCTGACCAAACCAGCCCGTACATCAGATATGTACACTGGTCACCTGACCTAATCGGGCCCCGTACATCAGATACGTACACTGGTCACCAAACCTAACCAGAGTTCCAGGGAAATCAACCAGAACTAAACCGTTGTTCCAAAAGCAACAGACAACTTCCACTGATGAGTAAACAAGGCAGAGGACAAATTACTGTATTCTGATCAGTCAAGTTTTACAAAAACTTAATGAAGCAAAAGTTTAACCAAATTACTAGATACAAATTTTGAAAGAGATCATGCCACAATACTATTAAGTCTCAAATATTAAGTATTTATTTATATTCTGTAACGGAAGTGTTTATTTAAAACCTGTAATGAAGTATATAGTTATATTCAGTAATGCTTTTTTAATCTTTCTGTTAATTTACACATCTACTTTAAACAGCAGTATAATAATCCATACAAATGGATCTCACATAGAAACATTACACTCACTTGTCGATTCCTTGCATTGATGGCTTTCTTCGTCCTCTTCTGTTTCTGTATTTGTTGTTCCAAGAATTTTACTTGCATTTCTAAGAATTCACTATGTTTTGCCAACCAGAATTCATACTGATGGTATTGAGCCTCAGAATCCGGTAAATTGTCAACTGAAATAAAAATTATGAAGGGACTGACTCATCATAATTACATACAGATTCAGTTATCTTCTATAACCGTAACAGAAGATGAGATAAATAACTCGATGAATGTACAGTAAAACCTCAATAACAAGACCATGCTCGGGACCGTTGAAAACTGGTCTTATTATTGAGGTAGTCTTAAAGTGAGGTTTTACTGTAAATGGTGACTGACTATATAACAAATTACATACAGAGAGACCTCTACAAACAATGAGGGTTTAAACTACTGTAATTCAGTTCTGCAAAAGAAGCAGAAACTAGGAGATTCAGGCAAAATCCTGGATTCGAGTTAAAAACAAATTATTTCTGTTTAAGAATCAGCCACTATTAAAAAGATAATATATGACTTTTATATGATATACGTGTTTGCATTCCTTAGTATTCACTTTGCTTTAAGCTTGAAACCATCTGGTAGCAAGTAGTAGCAATATGAGCATAAAATATGAACTCTGTACAGTAGAATGGCAATGGGCCTTATTCACAAACATTTTACGACTGAAAGGCAGACTTAGACTTTGAACTGTCAAATGTTCTTTTGGCTACTCTGTAAATTTTAATAAAAATTGGCATAAGTGCAGAGTGGGTATCAGACCTTATTCGGACAAGATTTCGTTTGGTTAGACTTCACCAAAACGTTTGCTGCCCAGCATACAGTTACGGCCAACAGTTGCAAACGTTTTGTTTTGTATCCCTGGCCCAACGTTTCACATTCAGTGCGCACGGGGAATCAAATTGCAAAATGTCACAAAACAATAGCTGCATACACCTTTACTGAACGCAGGGCTGGTAAATTTAACGTCAGAGTTTCAGTCTTAAAGTGATTGTCAATATTTTGAACCAGATCCTAATATAAGGAGAATCATAGTCAGTAATAGCAAGTATGTAAGTATAACATTAATAGCATACCAGGAGTTGGAGGTTTTGGTGGTGGCATAGGTCCTGGTGGAACACCAAATGAGCCCTGATGTCCCTGTGCATGAGGACTTAAAGGTCCTGGCATTCTGGGTCGCAAACCTTGCATCTCTGGCTGGGCAAACATTCCAGGTGGTTGATTTGGGTGCCTGTTGTAACAAAAGAGCGTAGATAATCCTGACATAACACCATCCTTGATGTAATACAATCAACACATCATTAGAGTTATGTACCACACCAGAATATCAAACTCTGTAGACCACTCTCTGGGGTATGACAAGCAGGGGCAGTATGGTAAGTCAGTAAGTTGGTATATAACATAAAGCTATACCAATGGGGCAGTATGGTAAGTCAGTATGCTATACCAATGGGGCAGTATGGTAAGTCAGTAAGCTATACCAATGGGGCAGAATGGTAAGTCAGTAAGCTATACCAATGGGGCAGTATGGTAAGTCAGTAAGCTATACCAATGGGGCAGTATGGTAAGTCAGTAAGCTATACCAATGGGGCAGTATGGTAAGTCAGTAAGCTATACCAATGGGGCAGTATGGTAAGTCAGTAAGCTATACCAATGGGGCAGTATGGTAAGTCAGTAAGTTGGTATATAACATAAAGCTATACCAATGGGGCAGTATGGTAAGTCAGTAAGCTATACCAATGGGGCAGTATGGTAAGTCAGTAAGCTATACCAATGGGGCAGTATGGTAAGTCAGTAAGCTATACCAATGGGGCAGTATGGTAAGTCAGTAAGCTATACCAATGGGGCAGTATGGTAAGTCAGTAAGTTGGTATATAACATAAAGCTATACCAATGGGGCAGTATGGTAAGTCAGTAAGTTGGTATATAACATAAAGCTTTACCAATGGGGCAGTATGGTAAGTCAGTAAGCTATACCAATGGGGCAGTATGGTAAGTCAGTAAGTTGGTATATAACATAAAGCTTTACCAATGGGGCAGTATGGTAAGTCAGTAAGCTATACCAATGGGGCAGTATGGTAAGTCAGTAAGTTGGTATATAACATAAAGCTATACCAATGGGGCAGTATGGTAAGTCAGTAAGTTGGTATATAACATAAAGCTATACCAATGGGGCAGTATGGTAAGTCAGTAAGCTATACCAATGGGGCAGTATGGTAAGTTGGTATATAACATAAAGCTATACCAATGGGGCAGTATGGTAAGTCAGTAAGTTGGTATATAACATAAAGCTATACCAATGGGGCAGTATGGTAAGTCAGTAAGCTATACCAATGGGGCAGTATGGTAAGTCAGTAAGCTATACCAATGGGGCAGTATGGTAAGTCAGTAAGCTATACCAATGGGGCAGTATGGTAAGTCAGTAAGTTTTGACTGTCTAGCATTCTTACATTGTACCATAGGCTTCATTTTGGTGGCTGTATTGACTAAATAATTAGAACCTCGTAACAACAACAGAGTTTCTTTAGAAAGAATTATCTTCATTTCATATACAAATCATTTAAAATCTAAATCTGGCAAGATAAAACATTAGATATACTACAGAATGCAATACCTGACAGGTCCTTCCATTCTTTGAGGCATTCCTGGCACCATGCCTACCATACCTGGAGCCCCTGGTCTGGGTCCAATCATACCTTCAGGTCTTACACCACCAGTTCTTTGAAGCATCACCTGTTGCTCACGTTGTCTCTTCTCCTGTTCCAACTTTTCCTGCAAGTTAAAAATATTCACAATGCTCACAAGGTCATTGCTTCATCAGGATCAACTATTGTCAGTATACTAATAAATGTTGAACAATCAACTCTGGCAAGAAAAAAAATGTCAGTAAGCAAACTGTGACTGCAATGATTAAGCAGAGGAAAACTTTAAACTTAAATATTAGTACAGAAACTTGAAATGAGAAAATAAAGACTCATTAAAATGCTTGGTTAAAATTAAAAATCTCTGAAGTAACCTTTTATAAATGCATTTTTTTAGGACAGCAAAAACATATATAAATAATGTCTCTATATCTATATACCTATCATTTACACCTCTTGATTCATTTCAGCCATTTTACTCACCAAAGATTTCAACTGTACCTGTTCAAGAAGTTCCTGAATCAATAGTGGTTGATCTTGTAACAATGGAGTACGACCTTGACCTGTTGTAGTTGTAGCTGTTGTCGCCGACATGGACGCCATGCTTGCAGTGTTTGGATGGGACATAAATGTCTGAGGAGGCACCTGAGAACCAGGAGTTGAAGCTCTCATTACCGGCATACCCGAGTATCCAGACACAGGTACCTGTCCTGGTTTCCCTGGCGACGCTGGAGGATGACCGGGAAACTGCGGTCTTTCCATTCTCATTCCAGGATGCATGGGTCTCATACCAGGTGAAGCGAGTTCACCAGAGCCTTGCTGCTGACTCTGTAACTGCTGTGCTTGAGATAAAGCAAGTGATGTTGGAGGACGTAAACCAGGCATCTGTTGTCTCATACCAGGCTGTCCAAATGGATGACCTGTCTGACCAGGAACCATGCCCCTAGGTGGAGGAGGTCCTTGCATGTAACCTGGTGGATACTGACCCTGTGGAAAGGGTCCTGGTTGATTTGGTACATTTGATCTTGGGGATCTCTGCATAGGAAATGCAGCAGGTGGAGTATGAGATGGACTATATGATGGTATTGGTGATCCTTGACCCATCATAGCTGGCACAGATTGCCCTGTGGCTCCTGGTACAGCAAATGGTGACTGCGTTCTAGCATTTGATCCAGCATATGGTGACTGAGGTGCTGATGCTGTAGCTGTAGTAGCAGACGGAGAGAATGGAGAATGGGCTGAATGTTGTGAGAATGGTGATGGTTGTTGCCCAAACTGAACTTCACCCGGAGTTCTAGGCGATGGCTGACTTTTTGGAGACTGCATCACTTTTGGTGATGGCATTCCAGATGGTGATGGCTGTCCAAACTTTGCAGCCTGATGTGGTGACGGTGCCCCAGGGGTATACTGTCCAGGAGTCATAGCTGCTGCCCCTGCTGGTGTCATAGGAGTACCTGGAGCGGATGGTGTTCGAGTCTCCGAGCCATCAATAACTTCAGTTTTTATAGTCTGTTTCGGTTGTTGTTGTCTATCCCCTAACATGGCTGCAATCTTTCCGACGCCACTTTCTTGTTGTTTCTTCTCATCATCAATAACTGCTTTGTCATCTCCTTGTTTTTTCTGACTAAACTCCAAAAATTTAGCTTGGAATTCACTGACACTTGTTTTGTTATCTCCCTCCATTTTCTCTCCTGAAAGGCCAGAAGATCACCACATATGTATCTACACAGAAATTCAATGATGATGCTCGGAAGTTGTCAAAATTTAGAAATGGAATTCTTACATGTAGCTATGTTAAATTTCAGAAGCTAATTGAAAAACAAGAGAGGTTTGTAAAACATTATGCCCCCTTGTGACCTTGACCTTAGACCCCAAAATCGACAGGGTTCCTCTGCTACCCAAGATGAATGTGTGGACCAAGTTTAAGGATGATAGGTCAAGGGGTTCTTGAGTTATTGAAATGGAAACGAAAAGGTTACGGATCGAACGACCGACATGTGCAAACCAATATGCCCTCTCTTCTTAAAAGGGGGGCATAATAAGGTTGATTTATGATTTATACAAGTCCACACATAAACAAAAACAATTTCAACAACAGAACAAACAAACACAGAAACCAATGACATACATAGTCAATACTTACCATCAGCTTCTGTCTTTATCTGTGGTTTTATATCCGGGAATTCACCCTTCTCTGGTTTCTTGTCAGCGTCTTGAGGGTTTGAATCTTCTACTAAATCATCGAAGATAGTCTTATTGTCTGAACCAAGATCTAAATCTGGATCTGCATATTTCAGTATATCGAATGTTCCATCAGCACCTACAATAGAACAGGAATAGTATGCATTGTTTATACAAAACAGGATTGTTTAAAGTCATAGCAATATTTCAATTCTCAATGTGTGGGTAGTTACAAGTAATAACAGAAATTTAAAAAACATGAACTAGAAGGGGTCGTCGAAAACTCCTATTTTGGAGTCCCAAAATCCTACATTTGTTCTGGGGACACACACATACCGGTAATTACATAGAAAGACTCCTGCCGTTTTTGAAAACATTTCTTGTAACTCCTATTTTTAAAAGTCAAGTGAGAACCTGGCTTAAGGAAATTCAAACACAATTCATACTTTGACTGTTCAACTACAGGGTGACCAGACAACTACACACTTACATACACAATTACAGAATGTAACAGAAATAGAAGAACATACTAAGTAAATCTCCAAGTTCATCAGTATAGTCATGTTTCTCATCTTCTGGTTTGTGTACAACTGGAGCAGTCTTAACGTCAACAGCTTTCTTTTCCACATCGGGAACAGTCTGTCCAGGAGCCTGACTCAAAACTGCTGGTGGAGGCTGAGCAGAACCAGCACTCTTTGCCTGATTCTGCTTCTGAACATACCCAAGCTTTTCAGCTTCTTCCTTTATTTTGTCCTGGTATTCTTGACGACAATTAATTTCCTGTTCAGTCTTGATTTCAACTTGTGGAGGACCTGGAGGGGGACCTGGTTGTGGAGGAAGTCCGGGCCTCGGGGGTCGAATGCCTGGTGGGAAACCTTGCTGTGCGGCGGCCATTTCTGCTGCAATAATATCAAAACAAATAATTCACCATGCAAGATATGTCAAAACAAGAGCAACAGATTCTTTTTTATGCAGTTAGTTTTTCACTTCCAGACTTTACTCAAATAAATTTTCACTCCAAAAATTGAAAATCAATTAGTTTTTTTAATTTTAATTTTTCTATCAGTGACAGTTTAATCAATTAATCTAAAGTAAGTGTGTTTGCATTACATGCCATTTTTTCACTAAAAGAATATCGCATTGTTTTAGTCTAACACATTATGCAGAGATGTTCGGACGTTATTGTTGACTGTATTCATGCGGTGCACTAATTGACTACAATTCGTTTGCTTTTGCACTTAGAATTGTTTTCCATGAAAATAACTTGTTTTTACCCTGCCAAAAGCTATGTAACTTGTCATTAAGAAATGCATAGAAAAAACTGTCAGGAAAAAAATGCAAAGGAAATATCATAAGACAATAGCACTGGTACAAATCAATATCATCAATTGCTAGAGTCAGTGTATTTTTTATATCTGATGGAAATAGACCAAGTGAATGGTTATGACATCACTTAATCTGAACAAGATTGTATAGTAATAAAACACTAAGTGTATGCATTGATAGGGGGGCATATGCACTTACATCCAACTTATACTGAAATTGCCATATTATTATTATTGTAATTACCTTGTTTCTTCCTCTCAGCAAAGAACTGCATCATCTGTTGTTTTTGAACATCACCCTGATTTCCAGCCTACAAATAGAGGCCACACAGATAAACAACAATGATTGCCACAACAAACAGTGTACACCAATCCAGACCCAAACATTCTATACATGTCTGACAAACTCAAAACTCTTTATTTTAAACCAAAAAAAAAAGTAAATCAAGACATCAAATAAAATGTAGAAACATGCTTCTGTAAATGATAAATTTTACAACGAAGACAACACCCGTAATCTTTTTGTTTATATTGGAATTTAATTGCATTAAAACTTCTCCACCTTACAGAGCTACCAGAACAACAAGACTGCTGGGGAAAATAATGTGCTTGTCTTAACAAAGATGTCAACTGTAATTTGCTGATACATTTTAAGATATATGTACCTACTATGGAACTGTTTCCATCCTTAGTAAGTTTATTTAAATAAACTGTGCTCATGTAAATTTGGTGACCTAAGACTATGATATATATAAGAGTATCTTCTTAAATCTCTAATGATACAGTTAAAAACACAAGAATCCAGCAGAACATGAATTATCACAGTGTGAAACCATATACATGCATGTAGACATGGATTACCACAGTGTGAAACCATATACATGCATGTAGACATGGATTACCACAGTGTGAAACCATATACATGCATGTAGACATGGATTACCACAGTGTGAAACCATATACAAACATGTAGACATGGATTACCACAGTGTGAAACCATATACATGCATGTAGACATGGATTACCACAGTGTGAAACCATATACATGCATGTAGAAATGGATTACCACAGTGTGAAACCATATACATGCATGTAGACATGGATTACCACAGGGTGAAACCATATACATGCATGTAGAAATGGATTAAGAAGTCCAGCAGAAAATGCCACAGTCAAAATATTAAAATCTTCAATTTTATATTTTATCATATCCAGCAAGAAATTTTAAAAATATCAAAATTTATGATACAAACATATTTAATATGAATCTTATATTTTACCATATTTATTTACTTGTAACAAAAGACAACATAACAATAATTCTATAACCTATTAAAACACATTTTTTGTCAAGGTCATTTTAAGAAGGTTAAAAAATCATGGATTAACCATGTAAGAAAAACAAAAACAAAGTATAAGAAAAAAAGAGTGTATACCATCGCAAAATACGCCCGTTATAAAATGTTTGTCACTAGAGTTTAAAATAAAGCAGTGCAAAAAATGACCCATCTCCTATGACTCCACCTTTAGTGACCTAGGTTTGAACCTGACTTGATCCATTTGCATAGAATCAACCTAAGTAGCTCTGGGAAAAATATTCCAACAACTGTTTTTCGAAATTTATGCAATGTATTTAATAAAAATAAAAATTGCTCTCTGACCAAGTCTGGTGAGCATTGGCCAAAGAATTTTGAAGTTATTGATCGGACAAGACCAATTTTAGGTAATTTCTCAAATTAAAGGGCAATAACTCTGGAGAGACAAGTGCGATATAGCTGGTTATCGACCTTGTCCACGATATTATGCCTATACACATTATGACCAAGTCTGGTGAAGTTTGGACAAAGAATTCTAAAGTTATTGATCAGACAAGACCTAATTTCTCTAATTAAAGGGCAATAACTCTGGAGTGACAAGTGTGATATAGCTGGTTATCGACCTTGTCCACGATATTATGCCTATACACATTATGACCAAGTCTGGTGAAGTTTGGACAAAGAATTCTAAAGTTATTGATCAGACAAGACCTAATTTGTCTAATTAAAGGGCAATAACTCTGGAGAGACAAGTGCGATATAGCTGGTTATCGACCTTGTCCACGATATTATGCCTATACACATTATGACCAAGTCTGGTGAAGTTTGGACAATGAATTCTAAAGTTATTGATCAGACAAGACCTAATTTCTCTAATTAAAGGGCAATAACTCTGGAGTGACTAGTGCGATATGGCTGAATATCGCACTTGTCTAATATATTGTCCATTGAATGAATATGTCAGATTCTTTAACCTCTGTATGTGAAAGTAAAACAAATGAACAATGTATTGCCCCCCCCCAACTCGTTGATGATCAAATGTGGAACAAAAGGCAAACATTTTCTACATAGTACTATCAGACACTGCAGCCATGTTCAATGTATCTCTGGCCATTTTAGTTCAAGTACACCCATCAAACATTACCGGGTATAAAGTAGGAATACAAGAGGGAAGACTCGAGTCTTTCTGTAATATCACTAAGTATATTTCAATGAAACGATTCTATGCATTTTCCGGTCACCTTGTAGAAAGTAGATACGAAGGGTAGAATATTGTAAGGTTATTGCTTGCAACAGATCCTTATGTTGCCAAAAACCTTGGTGCAGTTATATTATATTTTAACCATTCACAAAAACAGTAATATACAGGACATGGAACAAATCTTATCTGTGAACTGTGAGCAATGGCTATGAGCTGAGCCATATGTGTGGTGGTAAATGTTTATACCACAAATCCCAAATAAGCCCATAAAACACTGTGCATTGTGTATATGACATAAGATCTTGTAACAGTGAATGTTTGAGTTGAATGAACCTACAGTTTTATCACCTACATGCATATAAAACCAATATTGTTCAGGCATATGTGGGTGTTATTGCTAAAAGACACCAATCACATTCAAATCAGATCAATAAAGGTACTGATTGACCTGACAACAAAAGCTGTTCATTAGACAGCGCACTGTGCTATTCAAATGTTTTGTCAGTAATCAGGATGCTTAACTCTCGACCAGAGTTCTGAATAAAGTATTCAGGTAACTGACGATAGTATCATAGTTGCAGATATTATACAGCATGTAAAACTTTAACCTGAACTTTCTGAATCATTCTAACTTAAGGTCTAATAATTCTTGATTTAATTACACAAATAATAAATGAAACAATGAATAAGAAATGTTGAGCCTCAGTTACGTAAAAACAACGAAATATGGTCCTAAATATACAAATAGAAAGAAACAAGTTACCAAGCAAACATTGGGTTACTAATGCACCCACTTGTGTAGAGGTGCACACATTGGGCCATGTATTCTCTATGATTTTTATAACAAAACTTTAAAATCTATTAACATACTGATGGGAGGATCCTGTGAATTTTGATTTCGAGAAAAAAAGGCGGAAAGTAGGTTTAAAACTGTAACAAATATATCTGAAACACAAGCCGCGTTATATCAAAGACTGTGGCAACTGAGATCGAGTCATTCTTTCAAAATCAAAGTCATTTTATTTTACAAAAAAACAACTCAGATCATTGAATTTGTCCAAAATGTTTAAATCATACACAATCTACTTATGTTTCATGATGACCAAAGAAGTGTGGCATCTCAAGACATTAATTAATTCAAGGGCCATAACTCAGAGAGAAAATAAACATGCAAGTGTCACCTTGTCTCCCAACCAAACCCAAGCAACATACGATGACAAGATGTTGGCATACATTGTAAGGAGTACAGAGATACATGGTTTGAAGAAATTTTGTAAAACATGATAAACATTTTTATCTTGAGATTTTTAACAAAGTTCATAGAGCAGATTTTTGACAGCAATCCATTAGCATTTTGGATATATTTGTAAATTGAAGGAAGAAAAAATACTAGACCAAACTTATACAAGTTGTAGACAAAATACCACGCATGATAAGAACAAAGAGGTTTGTAACAATTTCTACTTTCACTTTGTGTTCATCTATACTGTAAAGTGAAAGTAGAAATTGTTACATTCTATATCTCCATGAAAGTATGCATTGTAATATTTTTCCGTGTATTTGTGCTTGGCAATACCAACAGAGAGCAAGGTGACTACTGGTTATAAGGGGACAGTAGGGATCTTGCTGGGTAACTGTTGGTGAGGTGTTACAATGCTCTCAAATATTCTCCAATGTCTGGGCTAGAGTAAAAATAATCAAATTATTTAAAGAGGGGGTACTTTTTATTAGAACTTACCTGACAATAATAAAAGAGAGATTTAAGTTATTACGACGTAAGCAAATATATCATGGCATACAAATAAATTACTAAATCCATTCGTACCAATTTAACAATATAACTTAATGGAATGTTTCATAACACAGGCAAGCTTTTTAAACACAACATTGCTACATGATTCTAATAAGCTTGAAGCATACACGTATTTATAAAACTGCATTATTGTAATGATAAGCGAAATATATTACAGAGAATTTGAATTTGTTATAAAGATACACTATGTGAGAGCAGGGTATCCTGGTATGTGAGAGCAGGGTATCCCGGTATGTGAAGGCAGGGTATCCCAGTATGTGAGAGCAGGGTATCCCGGTATGTGAGAGCAGGGTATCCCCGTATGTAAGAGCAGGGTATCCCGATATGTAAGAGCAGGGTATCCCGATACGTAAGAGCAGGGTATCCCGATACGTAAGAGCAGGGTATCCCTGGACAAACACAAGTCCTGTCACATATAGGAGAGCTGGAAGTACAGAGTATTAGTAAAGCAAGTGCTTGCCCCATGGTCTCGTGCAACTTACCCCAGTCACAGCATGTAGAGGTGGTGCAATTTGATTGGGCCACATCCTGGACAGCGGAGACATATGTTGACGATTGGCTACTGCAAATATCCGCTGTAACTACCAGGTGGGCAAAGAAAGAAGATAGACAGAGAGTGTTTTAATATACAACACCAAGTGTGATGCTGGGAATCAGCCACACAATAAATCTCAATTTGTCTGGTTCCAATCTCATATATTTTGTTAGTAAGCATTAATACAATTTGAGGGTTCGATGCTTGACTATCGGAACTCCTATGTATTTATATAGAAGTTGCGATAGTCTTGCACTGAACCCTCGAAATAGTGTGCATAAGAAAACCACAATTTGGTTTGACTTACTTTTAAACAAGGCATAATATTGAACAGTATCCATCTACAGCTACTGTTTACACCATATCAAAATACAAACAATATGATTCCGTATCAATGCTCAAATCATATTTTATTTGCATTAATATTATCATTAGAAGACATCTTCACGTAGGTTAAACTAACTACATGTACTACAATAAGTATAACATATAAAATTATCATTGGAACCAGGCAAAAGAGAAATAAACTAAAAATTAAAACAGCTACTATAAATGTTTGCATAGTTTTCTATGTGTTAGTGGATGGCAAGGAGTAGCCAATCTTACACCAATATTAATGCACACATATACCTCATGTATTCAACATTGACAAACTTTTGTCCCATAAAAAATATTTTTTTTTAAAAGTTGATAAAAACACAATGAAAAAAAATACATTAATATAAAGGACGTTATTTTCATACAAAATTTTCATATTTTCATGAACAAAGTAAATTTTTAGGTACTACAAATATACATATTCTTTAAAGGATGTCAACAGTCACTCCACAAAACCAGAATTTTACAGCACAATCAATGTAGAAAATTCACTTTACAAACAAGACACAAGTTAATCCTTGCCATCCCTACCAGATAATATAGAGTTAGCCCATTGAACATGACAATTAAATACAAAAGGCCGAATACTCCTTTCACAATAGACAACAATTCTTATATTTTATGATGTTTGATTATTAGTCAGTTGGATTGTGAGGTTTGTAACTATACTGAGGGGAATGAACGCACTGTCCACTGTCAAAATAGTCATCTCAACACAGGCCTTTTTCATGGCATAATTGGGGCCAATATTGGGCCCCATTCCCCAAAGAAAAAAGTCTATAGTTTTCCCCTACTTAGAAAGAAAATTTCCTTTCAGTAAAATATTTTAAAATTTTAGCTTATAAATACCCAAATTTGGTGATTTATGATGCAAATTTCCCCTATCAAAAGGACCCACCATACTTCCCAAAAACTGAGAAAAAATGGCTGCAATATTTCAGAAGAGTGCAGAGCCAGATCCTTTAAACTCAGCTAAATCTGTGCTCTATTTCCAGATTTGTATAACAGGACGGGTCATTCCATTTTTAACTTGACTAAAACATTCCTTACACCAATGGTAACCAAACTGAAAATGCTTGGCTAACTACATAATTAAGAAATATAACAGGAATATGCTGGTTATTTTATTTCTCTGTTCATTTCAACATGGGAAAACGTGATTCAAGGTTCGACACTAACAATAGTCCACCAGTCCCACGCCCACCTATATCACTGCAAGACTACCATGCATTGGAAGTGGAATAGTCTGACAAATAAGCTGATTTTCCAGACATAAATAATCAAACATTGAAATCAAGAGTACTAAAATGAAAAGCATGGCTACTATCCTGTATAAGTGCATTTGTTACAAAGTTTGTGCTCAACATTTGATGTTCTTGGGGGGCATACATGGTTTATCATGTTGTATTTATCTTGACAGAGAAATATATGCTAGAAAAATAGCTTCACACTCCAAAGTTTCTCACTTTTTAACATTTGTTTTACTTTATTCATATTTTCCAAAAACACACCGTATTTCGGCATGGGTCAAGATAGTCTGCTCTGTCAGGACCACCTTTACTATTTGAGGACTACTTGATTTTGAACTTCACTACATGTAGTGCTGTGGACTATCTGACAGGAAAGGTTAGTGTCCAACCCGCATATTCATGTTAAACATACAATATTATCAGTTATCATTGTGGAAATTAATATTGTACATGAAATAATACAGAAAACATATTCTATTTTGATGCGTTTGTTTTGTTATAAATGGTAGCAGTCACATGACCAACACAATCCAAGAAAGAACTAAACAAGGGAAACAACTGTTGTCTATTGTGAAGAATATGTACAATATTGAATAAAACAAATAAATTCCAAATAGACTAAAAAACAACAACAGATAATAAATAAATTACTTAGAATCAAACAACACTGTTGTTGTTGTTGTTGCCACTTTGTTAAAAATATTACGACAACAGTGTACGTTCAGATACAACAGATTCCTGTTAGCCAGTTGCCAGCTATGATGTTATATACGCAATTAGAATAAATTTCACTATTGTTATCAACTCAAAAATATACAACATAGACTAGCAACTTGTTTTTCATCGACTGGAGCTAGAATTCATAGGAACAATCAAAACATTCGGAACTGAAGAAAAACAAACGTAAGCAGGGATGAAAACAAGATAACCTTTGATTGGGTATGGCAACCAAATCAATGCCACATAGCTAAGAAACTACCAAACTGGTAATACTGATATATGTACTGTGTTGATACCCAACATTATGTAACAATGTCTTCATTCAGCTTAAAAAAGGAATGTTTGATCAATTATAACAACATTACGAGATAGTGTGTTACAGAAACATCCAAATGTAATAAAAAATATAATCCAGTGGCTTTCAACTTATGTACATTATACCAGTTATTACCTGTAAATGTTGCACCATAACTTGACCATTCTAAATATAGCATCATATACATATATACCAATACAAAGTTATGAATAAAATGGCTGTAACTTCTATGCAGTGGCATAAATCCTTAGAATAGAGAGGACACAATTCCTTTCATCAGGCATGAGAATGCAAATTTAAAAAATCACCTGAAAATTCGGGAAGGGGTACAGGAGGCCACTGAAGCTCCTGGCTTTTAAGCATCTAAGACGGCATAAATTGTCTCAAAAACGGCCCTTGTGAGCGTCAAATCCGCAGATTTCCACAAATCCGCAGAAAATGCTCATGCCTGTTACATACATGTTACTATGTGAAGACCTAGTACCTTGCATACCATCCCAGTAGTCACATGGTAGCAGAGGGTAAGCCAGATAATGGGTCAGAAATGATCAATTTATCGTGCAACTTCCATATTTGGCAGTCATGTTAAACTCCTGGTTATATGAATAAAAATATTGTTAAACAGCATCTACTAACTAATGTCTGCAACTAATGACAACAATGACTAAGGTAAATAGTGATAAATAAGCAAGGGAATATACTGGAGGTAATAGTTACACAAATCATGTATTAATGCTAAAATATATTGGTGAAAGTTTAATCTTGCTGTAACATGATTAATGTCAATTACCTTTGGGTCCACATTTCTGGTTTTTATAGACTACAAAACAACAGAATATCAGATGTTGTGTGATTAATACTGACTATCCTTGTACAAAGAAAAGGATTCGGAAGGACTTAAATGGTGACTGTAGATTTATGAAATCATAATGAACCTATAAACCCTTCTCTCAAGGCATAAGCTATATTGGACTGTGTTATCACAGTCTTAACCTAAAAATACACAAAATTAAGTCAAACTATATCTAGCATTATACTTTCAATTCAAATGTCTTCATCGACATTTGAATTGATTAAAATCAACCTAAGTTCGAAACACTGACTCCAAAATTGTTCATACACCATGAAATATTATTTAAGTTTACACTACACCAACAAACAAATATACAACATTAAACAACTAAATACTAAACGGGAAACATGAACATGACTTACTGCGGAAGATTCCGGCATTCTCATACCAGGGAGAGATTGCGGATCTACTCCTCTCTGCCTCAGACCACCTGGTTGCTGTAGGAACTGTTCTCCTGGCATTCCTGGTCGCATCATAGCAGGATGTGGTGGACGGAACATCTGTCTAAACTGACCCCCTGGCCCTACATGACCTTCACCTGGCATGGAAGGTACCCCACCTGGCATGGAAGGTACCCTTTGTAGATGAGGTCTGGGTGGCTGAGCTTGAGGTTTCTGGTTGCCAGGAGATTGAGCAAAGGGGACTATTGCTGAAGTCACGTCAGTGTGATCTGATGTAGGAGGTAAAGGGAATGGTGCTTCTGACGACGGTACTCCAGGAGGGGCGCTCATCTGTCTCTCAATTCTATGAGGCATCTGGGACACATGAGGATGCGGGGTACCCGGGGGATGGGCGTATGGATCCTGTTCCTGCCCAGGCCACATGTTCTGCCCTTTAAGCATAGGACGCGGACCCATTCCTGGTTGAGGTCCCATAGGGCCAAATGACTCCGGACCAATACCAGCATTCTGTGCATAGGTGTCAGCAGGTCGACCTCCAGGGCTTCTAAACTGGTCGGCTGGTCCCATATGGTCACCAGGACGTGGTGCAGAATGTGCTGCATTGTAAGGGTCCATGGGTTTTCTCCCAGTAGGGGACTGACTGGGCGGCGTTCCTGGATGTACACCAAACTCAGAAACTTGAGGTCTAGAATTGGGTGGGGTAATGGCATAAGGGTCCTGAGATCGTGGTGTAGGGGGCATGTGAATGTACGGGTCTTGTGGCCCAGGAAATCCTTGATTTGGATGGCTTGGTGAATGACCTGAAATGAAAGATTGTATACAATTGTAACTTTCTATGTACCTTGTAAGATGCAAAGAAAACAGAATAAATGTTAAGAACAACATAAATGTTGATACATATAGAGAAAAACTTATATATAAGATGACACTTTTACACCAATACACAAATTTACTTTTTTACATAACTTACCAAATCAATTACATACTATTTTACGACATTTTGTCCAAAAAAAAGAAATCTGGCAAAATAAGGAAGATAGCTCGAATACAGCTCCAGTACAATATCTGTGTAGATAAATGAAGTATTATCAGTCAAATATCATCCACAACCAAGAGAACATAACTTATACAAGGTTTAGGTTCAAATTTATTTATTTTACATTGATTGTGAAACAAGTTCTTACAAGTTATCACTCTCGATGACTGCTTCCTGGCTACCAACCAGTACTCATGCCAAAATTTAGGGATTGTGAAGTTCGTGATAAAACTCATCACAGGGCTCAAACTCACAACCTTTCGGATCAGGAGTCAGGCACTCTACCCCTAGACCATTGCCCCCCCCCCCCCCCCTTATACAAGCATGAGCTTACATGAAGTCTGAATATTTCATATCAAAACCTTCTATACATTTATTGGCCTATAGTGACAAATTTAACACAGGTGAATTACAATATAAGATAAAAATGTAAATGACTTAGTCATAAGTAAAGTTAAGCATAGCTCTAATAGGATACCTTCAGGTGTTCCTGGCATCATTGGAGGTCCGTGTCTCATAGGACTCTGTATAGCTCCAGGACTTGAGTGTATAGGACTGGCTATACCTGTACCTACAATAAGAACAAATTGTTAGTGCTGGTAACTGACAAGAAAACAATGTCCATCTTCTAAGTAATGCAGACCTTCAGTCCACAACATCAATATCAGCAAAAATGTGGTACAAATACAGTGGCACCTCCCCAAACCTGGCCCTCTAAAAACCTAAATACTCCCGAAACTCGACATTTTTGCGGTCCCGAATTATTCAATAAAATAATGACCTGAACCTAGGTAAGAGTATGAAATAGCATCAAAATGACAAAACCCTCTACAAAAAGGAAACCTAGATGTAAACCAAAATGTTCAACTGGTCCTGAAGGAGTCTGGTTTAGGGAGGTTCCACTGTATTAACATACATGTATTCTCTCAAATAAATATTTCCGTACAATACCGAACAACATTTACTAATGATGTACCATCACACCATTTCAACAACATATGAACATTACGTAAAAGAATGTCAATGTTTAGCCACATCTGTGAGGACTTCACGCAGCTTGCAAGTAACCCTGGAATAAACTAGAATGTCCAACATACCATCAGGACTGGGAAACATGTCAGAACCACCTCTCATTCCAGGCATACATGGTAAATGTCCAGGTTGTTGTTGTTGTTGCTGCTGTTGTTGTTGTTGCTCTGATTTCTTACGTCTTTGTTCTGGTGTCAGTTTTGTCTGAGTTTTTGCCTTGATATTACCCCTGTTCTTTCTAGCTTTGAGCTAAAACACAAACATACAAATACATTACAATATATCGTCTTAATTTTTCCAGCAGAACAATACCATGGATCTTAATTAACACTCTCAGGTAAAAACTGCAAGTCTCCAATGTCTATAAAGTATGAACATAAATAAGGATATTCATTTTACATCAAGTAATGTTTGCACAAATAGATAAAAAATTATGATATTGCAAAATATTATTATTGACAAACAAAACAAAAACTCCACCAACTAATGTTTACTTTTAAAATCAGAAATACTATGAATCTGGAACCACAGGATTATCGGACATAATAACTATGTAAAACTAGTGGTAATCTTCTATTTGTCTGGAAGAACGAAAGATAGGGGAAAACTTTCAATATAGACAGCTTGACACAGATGTAGCATATTCACTTACCAGAAAAGGCTGCTTCTCCTCTGGTGTAAGTTTTCTCCATATTTTGGCAATCTGCTTTGATCTTTCAGACCAATCTAAACAATAAAATTTACAATATTTGTCACTAAAACTGATTTTGAAGCAACATACATCATCAGTTACAAGTCAAGCATAATGTAGAGAGTAATACTTCAGTTTTCTGCAGGAATTCACAAGCAATTTCAAGCCAATGCAAGAAGCACCAGGTAATGTTTGGTAAATTTGAAAGACTGTGTAGCAATCGGTAAATTTGAAATAAGTTATGTAATCATTTTAATACAACATGTAAATGTGTCTAAAGATGTCCCTCTCAAAAGATAAACAACCAACAAAGTATAGTTCTGTTTCAATCCGTGGGAAGTCCACTAAATGGAGACATTTACGGATAAGGTAAACCATGGTGTTTTCTTAACAACATATGAACACCATGCAGTACTGTCAACATTACCTATAAAATGGTTTGTGTTGGATTGAGATTGAATACAATAACATCACTATAAATGCAACTACAGACTGTACTATATTACATTAACATTGACAGGGGTTCCAGTTGACCCTGGAGTTGACCCTTTGACCCCTGAAATTTCCAAAAAGCCACGTTTTGACCCTCCAGATTCTGGCTTAAGCGTGAATTTTTCTCTAAATTATAGGTAATTTGGCTATTAAATGGAAAAACATGGTCCAAAATTATCAAAATGACGGTTGAGATACAGCACCTAATGGAACCCTTGCATTGATATCTATAACACCCGACTTACCTGGATACTGTTGCTTGAGCTCAGGATGTTTTATATTACAGTACAAGATGGGGGATATTGTTGCGTTATCACCAAGGTCTTCATCCGATTCCCACTTTTGCATATTACGTCTGCTACTATCATTTGCACTGGTATCCTCTGGTATAGCGCCAGTCCAGGGCAAGAAGTTTGGAGGAAACTGAGACGGCTGTGGAGGTGGAGGTCTCCTGTACAGAAAAACACAGACTTTCAATAGGTTGTTTAGATAACATGATAAAACAATCAATTTACTTTATCCAACTAAAAATTCACTATGTGTCCCTTACACATAAAAAAATCAATACCCTCAAGAGTGTGTGACCACCAACACCGAAACCTGCTCCTGACAATCATATTAAAAAAGTTTACATATAAACAGTTATCTGATATCATGTTTTGACTAGCTAGCCATACTATGACGGAGCTTTGTCCATCTTTATCTATATAAACAACAGTTATAAGTATCAACCAATGAAAACAAGTTTTGGAAAATATCGACCAATAGACAAAGTGAACACAAAAACGGTATTCTCAACTATTTTATAAACCACAATATAAAGACAGGTAATTGTATAACTTACTGAAAGTTCTGTGGAGGGAATCCAGGGAATGTTGGGCGTATTGGCATTTCTGGTAAACCTGGTCCATGAGACGTCGACATTGGAAGTTGGAAATTTTGACCTGTAAATGTACAGAAATTTAACACATTCTCACTTTTATTTCCATTATAAAACCAGACAAGGCTTGGCTTACATTAGACAAAAATGCATTAACTCTAGAATCAAGTTGATGTGTTTGAAAAGTTAAAAGAAATATATATAATGATAGAAATTGACTAATGGTTGGAAGTTTGAACAACAATTTACCCCTGAGAACTTCATTTTAATGTAAAAGTACATGTGTTCTGGTATGGATGTGATGCCACCCTATGGGCTTTAAAAGCATTGTTGATCCGCAACCAATATTTCCACAGTTGGACGCAAGGACAGACAACGGGGATTTAAAGTTAATGCCCCTTCCCATTCTTCGAATAAAAATCTGCAATTCAGCAAATTCTATACTTAATATCAACCCATTGCTTCATTATATACATAAATCAGGCATGAGAATGCAATATTTCAAAATCAGCTGAAAATTCAGCAAGGGTTCAGGGGGCTGCTGAAGCTCCTGCTTTTAAAGAATCTAAGATGACTTAAATTGTCTCAAAAACGGGCCTTGCCTCACAAAAATTTCTCATGCCTGAATAATGTATCCCAGTTATATGAGAAGATAACAAACCTGCAGGTAATTGTGGTGGACGTTGTTGCTGCATAGTGGGTAGTGGAGTTTGTGACGGATGTTCCGGTGGATGGAGGACAGATGGAAGGGGCTGTTGGGGTTGTGATTGTGGTGGAGGGGCCGACCCCTGATCTCCACTTTCAACTTGCATAACATCATCAAATATCTCATCCACTGTCTTGCTATCTATCTGTTGCAGACCAGCTGAAAATAAATTTGTACATGCTTTAATCATACAAAAATTCTTTTCTCCAACATTGTTAGTCTGAAGATATTGAAAAACCTAGGTAGATATAAATTGGCTATAAATTCTACATACAGTCGACACTCATTGTGTCGACATTGGTAATATCGACATTCCTATTTAGACGACATATTTGTAAAGTCCTGATTTCTGTCGCTATATATTGTATAAGGAAAATTATTTATATGTCGACAATTTCGGCTATGTCAACATTATTTCTCTGGCCCAAAGAGTGTTTTCACACCTTAATGTACTTGTTTGTGTCCACAACCGCGCGACGTGATTGAAACTGAAAAGGTGTCAATTGACCGTTAAGAGATTAACAATTTTCTCGACCTATTGTTTGTGTCGCAATTAATTCGTTCACAGTTTGTAAAATTAATTTATAAAAATAACATCGTAATTTGCAATCTAACTGATAAGTATTGCAGTGAATAATTTACCAATTTCAGTTAAATTGATAAATTCAGCAACTCGCCGTATATGATTAAATATTGTTGAAACAAGGGCATTAAAACCGTAAAACAACAAAATATACGACAATATATTATGTCCATGATATTATTTATTTAAAGTATACCAATTATCACGAGTCAATTAGTTTTACAACACCTGCAGCAAAACACACAAATGGTAAGTTTTACGACCGCTATAGCAAAAATGCGAACATGCAAGACAAGTAAGTTTGCCAGTACTGGAATCGGATATGTCGACATTCGGATATGTCCACATATTTTATCAGGTCCCTACAATGTCGACATAACGGGTTTCGACTGTATTAACAAGACAATGATAAAACACTTCTTTAACATGCCTGAACACCATCTACATATATACCATAACAAGGCTGACACTGTTTTATTTACTACATAAACAAAATGGGCAAACAGACCTAGCATCACAGATACAGACATCAATGTCAGGAAATAGTCAATCCATCTACTCCTTTATCTAGTAACATATTTTTCCAATGACCTAATTCATTGATGACAATATCATAAACATTAAGCGAATAACCCCCTGTACAATTCAAATCACAATACCTGCTGATAACATATCTTCAACAACATCTAAATCACCAAGATTCTCTTCAGAAGGAGGTTTCGTGTCAATAGGTTTTGTTGGCTGTTCCGGAACAGCATGCACAGCTTCTTCCTCCTCTAACAATGCTGTGTTCAAACCTACAATACACCAAAGTTGTACTAGATCATCAATAACAAACAAATCATTCTTTAACAAAACTTTTGCAGATACAGTATTTCCCGGAACCAAAATAGATATATACTCCATGCCATTAAAAACGCAACTAAAGCGTGTCTGCGTCAACACCTTGACATTATAAAGACATAATTATATTTTAATTCTCAAACATAATTTCCTAAACTTAATCAGTTATGAAATATGAACACTAGGTCCATAGTTTAATTTCTTTTTGATAAACGATTAACACATTTGTAATAATAATAAAACATGTTTAAAACTTGGAACAAAATTAAGGTTAAGCGAAATAGTTGTGTTTTTAATGGCGTTACATGTAACAAAGGCTTCTCCTGACAGTATTTTGGACATACAAAAAATGAACTTACAAACAAACAAAACCAGTGAAGAAACATAACAATCTCACATTAAACAATCTCACATTAAACAATCTCACATTAAACAATCTCACATTAAACAACCTCACATTAAACAAGCTCGTGAATCAATATTCAAAGCATAACATAATGGGCTTTGCTAAATCTCCTTTATGTTTTACTAAAGAATATGAGGCAGGCATTTACAGTTGCTTTATAAATGTTAATGAAACTAAATAAATGATGATGAAATAATCCTGACATTCATACCTGATTCTATGTCATGCTCTTCTAAATGACTGCCACCTTCTAATTCACTCTCGATCATCTTGATAAAATCTTCATCAATATCAAAATCACCAACACCATTCAGCAACTGTAGATCTGCAGCTTCGGGGGAACCAGTAAGACCGTCTCCCTGTTTCTTAATCTTATCATTACCAGGCGCTTTGTTAGACGATGTTTCTACTTTCGATGGTTTTGGCATTTCAGCAAGTTGTTTCATTATTTGACTAGAAATTTGTATAGAGCTTTCCTCTTTCACCACAGAGTCTGTTAACAACTTTGTAGATTCTGGAAGTTTTTCTTCATCAGAATCCAAGGATTTTAATGTTTCTTTGGGCGCTTCTTTACTCTTAAACAGAACATCACTTCCAAAGAAGGCTTCCTGTAACAAGTATTGAACTCTTGTTGAAATATCACAAAAAGGGGATCAATGTAATGTCTGGTGTAAAAATACTTAACACAAGCTCAATATTTCAGCCACGCTAGGCCTTTATCAAGAGCAAAGAACACAGTATTACACAATAATTATACAAACTTGTTTGCAAAAACTTGTTATGCGTTTGATGAGTTGATTTACAAGCCTATTGTATATTGATATTGTGGTGTAATATTGTGTAATATTGTGTAATATTTTGTTCTTTGTGTGATATTGTGTAATATTGTGTAATATTGTGTAATATTGTGTTCTTTGGTCCTGATAAAGGCCTAGTGTGGCAAAAATATTGAGCTTGAGTAAAGTATTGAATTTGTAGTGGTATTTACGGGCTATCTGATAGCAATATGTCAAATGACCTTCTCACACAGGTACGCTATAACTAAATTCACAAGTTCTCCATATAAAGTATGAAGAAATTGTAAAATTCATTACATGAAAATGTTTGTAAATTTCTAGAATGCAAGAAAGCTGCAAAAATATCAGCATGCATAAATTTCCTTGTTCAAAGCAGTATGGTTTTACATACTTGGCAATTCAACAAAACAATGCCAGTTTCATTCATTGACAAAAATTCCACTCACAGAACATCTGTTATCACCAGTTTTTAAACTTTATTACAGAAATGTCCACTTACACAGCAGATATTAAGATAATGAGGAATATTCTAACTACTTGATAGTTGTGTTACCATACCTGCATATATGACGGGAAATTCTCTTGAAGTGCACTTTTACGTCTCCCAGAACCAACTTTTCTTTGCCATTTTCTTGGTTTGTCCTCTCCCATAGGTGTTGATAAGCTATCATCTCCTTCTAGTGACCCCATAGGACCAGAGAGGGGTCCAGCTTTATCTACACCCTCAATTGGTAAGTTACTGTCATCACCGGACGGTCGACCTCTACCATAAGCCTTCCTTCTGATTGCATTAAATCCACCAACACCTGCAACAACATCATCAATAATGTTACAGTATTTTATATGTAACAAAACTAATGTCACTTTGTTGCTAGAAACTTGGAGCATGGGTACACCTAAACTTAAGTTGTTTTGAACTGCTGAAAACTCAAAGCACATTCACTACACATGTTTTTTGTAATGGGGCTTTAAATCACATTAACAGGATCATATTGGAACTCTATTTAGCAATCAGGGTGGAGGGAGACATAGGGCAGTCACCTTGGTAATACCACAGACTTCCTGTAAGCAAGATGGATAGCTTTCTTACTTGTATTTATCACTGTGGTACATTCATCACACAATATCAAACATGAAGTAGAATGCATTCATGGGTCTGTCAGACTAACAGTCTTTTTCTTTTTTAAGCAACTAGATATTTATACATATTCATGATACCTATTTTTGTAGCACTTCTTTTCTTCTTAGTTTTCTTCTCATCCTCTAGTTGTTTTATTGCTTCTGCTTCCAGATTATGTCGTACTTCAGTTAAGTTGTCAGGTGACATCACATCAGGTAAATCTTAAAGTAAAACGAACACATGTAAAACTTAATTTACCATCTTAAACAATTATTTTACATGGAAATAGTTTGAAGTAACTAGAAATATGCCCACAGGTGCCCTCACAGATGCTCAATAAGAGTTCAGTCCGTATGAATAAACAATAACCATCACCATTTAATTGACTTTGCAATTATATTCAATTCAGTTTCAGTGAGTAATAAGGCTAGCAGGATAAAAGTAACATTCAAATAATTTCAAATGATAAAGTTTGAAATATGGAAAACACTAAATGTAAACATGATAAAGGTTTTAATTGTTCTACTAATTGATGCGTCCAGATGATCGATATATCAGTGTACACTTCTGTGAGTATATCTACAAAAGGTTCAATGTTACATGATCAGACCTTTCTCCTCATCCTTGTCCGAGCCTATCGACAAAGGACGAGATAGAACTGGTGTCGACGTGCCCTCGGAATCCTGCGATGGTTGCCTAGCCATTTTTAACTCCTCAATCTTTTTCACAATTTCCTCTTGTTTCTCATCCCAACCTGCAGGTTTCTTGCTCCATCGTCGATTTCTTTTAATCTTTGGTGCTTCCATCATATTTTTCTCAATCTCTCGCTTTGCATTTTGGGTTACATGAACACCGTCAAACAAATAATATCTCGGTGGCTCGGGCTCTCGAACAGACGGGACAGGAAATGGAAAGCTTATGGATGGAAACTCTTCAACCACTGGAGGTGGCGGCAACGGAGGTACTGGAAATAAAATCATCGTTTACTTCAAGATAATATTTAAATTAAAAACAATGAATATTTTACATGAAGCAAGAAACAAGATTTAATTTACTTTAAGACAAATACAACCTGTGGTAAGTAATTCCTGAAAGTTTTAATGGATGCAAATGTTCGTTCCTGTTTTTCTATCACTAGTGGCTTTTCATTCTATAAAAAAAAAATTAAGAGAATTTTTTTTTCAAATGAGTTACTTACATGGACCCGTCTGTCCAGTTCTAGGACGACAGAATAAACAATGGTAGCCATGTTCAGCTGCTCGTTCAGCATCGTCTTCATTCAGCACGCCATCACAATATGCATGTAACCATCTTAAATACATGTACACACATAGAATTCATATGTTTAAATCAGTTTAGGATAACAGATAATGCAACATCATTCAATCATCAATAAATACATTATAATTATCACCTTAAAAATATTTTTTTTGTCCAAGATGTGTTATAATATCTAAAATTATTATAGTATGATTTAGAAAACAATCTTGATATTTACACTGTAGTGGTAAATTCAGCACTAATGAATGTCGTATATATTGTCACTTGAACAACAAATGAACACAACATATCCTTGATCTGCTTGAAAACATTTCATAAAATTGATAAAATGTTTTCCTATTCATGCAAGAGACACCTTAATTATAAGCCTTTCACGAAACAATTATAGCAGAGACAACTCTGTAAATGTACAATGGAACATCCCAGCACTTGACCAGTTTACCAACATGAACCTGTGTGGTGTAGTTTGGAGGTTTACCAACATGAACCTGTGTGGTGCAGTTTGGAGGTTTACCAACATGAACCTGTGTGGTGTAGTTTGGAAGTTTACCAACATGAACCTGTGTGGTGTAGTTTGGAAGTTTACCAACATGAACCTGTGTGGTGTAGTTTGGAAGTTTACCAACATGAACCTGTGTGGTGTAGTTTGGAAGTTTACCAACATGAACCTGTGTGGTGTAGTTTGGAAGTTTACCAACATGAACCTGTGTGGTGTAGTTTGGAAGTTTACCAACATGAACCTGTGTGGTGTAGTTTGGAAGTTTACCAACATGAACCTGTGTGGTGTAGTTTGGAAGTTTACCAACATGAACCTGTGTGGTGTAGTTTGGAAGTTTACCAACATGAACCTGTGTGGTGTAGTTTGGAGGTTATGTTCACCCACTCTGAGTGGTTTTCACGAGTTGTATACGATATTTCTGGTTTACACCAATAAAAAGCCCCCATCCCCCAAAATGACCATGAGTCATACCTGTAACACTGAACACACTGCATAATTAAGTCTTCATCATTGTACTTCATACGACAAGATGGACAGGAGATCTTACTATGACATGGTCCACAATGTGTGTAATTCTTCTGCCACTGGCAACCAAAACCAGGAGACTTAGATCCACATATCACACACATAACACACCTAAAATGTTAAACGATTATCAGTATATGCATTTTGTATATTAATACATGTATACATATTAAATTTAGAAATTCAGTCCTTATAATGTTACTTGCAATTAGAAATAGTTTCATCCAGTTCAAATATCTAAAAACATTACACTAACCCCCGGACCAACCACAAAACCTTTCAAAATCCTGACCCATTTACATTGTGAGAGACATGAATTATAACAGATTCTATTTTATGATACACAACAAAACCATGATGTAGTATTTAAGTTTATCTCCAGGGGTGTGTCACTAATTCCTGAAGTAGCAGGGAAATCATCATTAGTAGGCTGGGTCCTTTATTATGATCATTCATACAAGAAAGGTAGCCAGGTGATGATGCTTATGTTACTGGGTAATTTTACTGGTTCCCAGCTCTTTTTTACATCTCATTAACTCACCATTTACATTTCCACGTGCCCTTCGGTACATGATCTAATGGAGGGTCTAGACAGTAAGTATGGTAGCTTATATCACATTCGTCACACAGGAGTAGTCTCCCTTCATCATGAGGTCTACCACATCCCTCACACACAGTACAATCCAAACATCTCCAACCTTTCTGTAGCACTACTTTCGTCACCTACAAATCACGATACAATCATATAATTGGTTACCTAACTACAAGCACACATGATACAATCATATAATTGGTTACCTAACTACAAGCACACATGATACAATCATATAATTGGTTACCTAACTACAAGCACACATGATACAATCATATAATTGGTTACCTAACTACAAGCACACATGATACAATCATATAATTGGTTACCTAACTACAAGCACACATGATACAATCATATAATTGGTTACCTAACTACAAGCACACATGATACAATCATATAATTGGTTACCTAACTACAAGCACACATGATACAATCATATAATTGGTTACCTAACTACAAGCACACATGATACAATCATATAATTGGTTACCTAACTACAAGCACACATGATGCATTTACTGAATCATATAATTGGTTACCTAACAACAAGCACACATGATGCATTTACTGAATTATATAATTGGTTACCTAACTACAAGCACACATGATGCATTTACTGAATTATATAATTGGTTACCTAACTACAAGCACACATGATGCATTTACTGAATTATATAATTGGTTACCTAACTACAAGCACACATGATACAATCATATAATTGGTTACCTAACTACAAGCACACATGATGCATTTACTGAATTATATAATAACAAATAAGTAACCAATTATACAGTTACCTTAAACATTAATGTAACCTACGCAAGTTATCTGATCACTTTCAAGTCACAATTCAAACAATAAAAACATTTTAATCAGACAAAATAAACTCCCATACAGTAAACCTAGACAAAATGTTGACGTTTTTTACTTACCATAAATTATATAGGCGTGAAAAACTGGCCTTCTTAAGTAAGTGTAAGTATGTTGGCGTAGTTCTATGAATTATGAGTCACTAAAATATCTGTGTTAAGAAGAAGGTAAAACATTGCATTCACTCAATCAAAATCACAATTCTAGGTGTACATGAAATTCTACAGAAACTCAAGTGTGCATATTGATGTATAAGCTTGACTTCTGTAACGAGTCTACAAATGGGCCAGCATACCTTTATGTTAGCACAGAATGGATGGTAACACTGTCCACATTGGGTGCACGCTATCATACGTCCTTCCTCACCCTTCCCAAAACTTCCACAACTCTTACATATATCCTGCAAAAATCAAAGATCGTCTGTTAGATAATAATTTTTTCTAAATATTTGACTTTCTAACTAATAGCAGTGAATGAATTCATCTAATCAAAATTCATTTAATCAAAATTTTGTGAATACGTGAATGAAAATCCATAAAAAAATAAAGTAATATTCTACACAGTCACAATAGTTGCGTGTTCTGTCAAGGTTTGGTTGCATTTTGGTACTGTGTAAATTACATGTAGATTTGCACTGAATATATTCTATATTTGGCCTAAATTAAAGAATAGTTACCATTCAAGCTACCAACACAAAAAAATTGTACCTACCCAAAATATTTTATCGCAAAAATGAAAGAAATATCATTTTTACAAAATCTGATTTCTATTTCTAATTGAATCCTATCACTTAAGTCACTTTCAAATCAAACTTATGGTACAGATTACAGACAAACTATAATAAAGAAAGCTTAGTTACATGCTGTACAAACACATCTCCACATATACAGACACTCGCGAGTATTACTAACCTGATCAAATGTAAATTTATCTGATTTATTTGCTAGAACTATTGTATTCGCATGATCATCATCATCGTCGTCAGTGTCGGCATTAGACTTCTTTGACTGGTTCATACCATTTTGTGGTAACTGAAACAATTCCATATACATGAAAATGGTGGAAACAAATGATAAAGCAACTGTCAAACAGGACCATAAAGCAAACAGCAACAGTAGCTTGACAATCACCATAGCAACACAGCTTCAATGTTAGTTCCCCAAACAGCTGCTTACATGGAAAATGTGTCAAGACTTATTGTTCTAGGACAAAGTACTCAGAATCTTTTCAAGTAAAATGTCATGCTTAGGAAGATTTAAAATTTTCGAAATACAGAAATTGCTTGTATAAAAAAGAGAGAATAAGTTGCTACAGGGTTAACGCCACACACATAAGACAGCGCCTCCCCACACATATATACACACATCATTATAACAGTAAGTCTGCTGTAAGAAAACTTGAATGTGGGAAGTATACAAGAACTGATGCTGTAGAAATATGTACCTTTGGTTTAGGTCCTCGTCGTTTCTCACCAAATGTAAGTGGTCTTTTTCTTTTTTCTGCACTCATACCACGGCCCTGTATAAAACAGTCATAAACTGATTTAATTCAAAGCACAACAGGAAAAATTTGAAGAAAACTAATACAAAACTTAATCATTTAAATGCTTATGTTGAACACTCAATACAAATCTGAAATGTATGATATGTTTTAGCATATCAGACAGAAAGTATTACTTTCATACATATCTCACATTCTTGTTGTGTGTATTACAGTACACCTATGTTTAAATGATTGTCATTGACAGTTATGGACATACAGCTGAGCTGAAAGGTATGGAAATAATAATAATCACCTTTGCTTTGCTAGCAATTGACATTTTCTTTCTTGCCATAGCAAAAAGTTTACCATGACCACGCCCTACATCACCGTCTCTACCAGGTATATAGTTTGGTGACATCTGAAATAACAATAGTCAATGTTAACAGAATCATTTCTAAAGGAATACTGTTGATATTTACCTCAAGTAAACGACTCAAGCAGCATTCACGTAATAGTATGAGTCCTCTGTCTGGTTTCACAAACTTTAATCCAGCTCTTTATGTTAATTTTTAAAATTTCATACACAAATAACTGGTCGAAATGACAAATTTGATAAATGAGAAGGCATAGTCAAGTAATGTACAGTATATGTTGAAAGAACAGCGATCTTATCTTTGCCTTAGTAAGTAATTAAAACATTAAGACCAGACAAAACTGGTATGATGCAAAAAATCTAAAATTCGAAATCTCTAAACTGAACTTCATGAATTTCTTCCAGCCAGGTCAAGACCCATTTCTTGAATTCTCTTATTGCAATATAATAACCAATTGTGTTTTTGACAAAATATAAAGCAATGGTACAGCTACATGAATAATTGCTATCGGAATTTAACTTATACATGTATAGCTAAGCAACATGGATTATTGTACACACAACTAGCTAGAAAAATTAGCATTACTTCACACATAAGCTCTTGGAAATCTCAGGCAGTTTCACAAACTCATCAAACTTGAGCAGAACCTTCATGAAAGTCACAATCAGGGTATATCAGTCGTGGTGCGAGACCGGGTGTGGCAATAAATTGAGTTGAACACTGTTCTAAATATACTATACTTAAATACAAGCATGTATACAAAAACAAACCTTTTCCTGTAACGTGGCATCCACATCAACACTAGAACAACTATCTTCATTGACGAAAAACTGTGAACTGTGCTGGGAACTGTCCTCACAAACATCCTCCGTAATATCTGTGTCCATTGTACTTTCTGAAATGTTCTTATTGGTGGTTGATATTGTCTAACACATTCATTTTATGCAAAACTAGCTCATTAAACAGAAAAATTATTTAATTTATACTCAATGATTTAAAGTCAGCCAACCACACTGACCAAACCCCTTCGAAACCATATCAAAGTGCATACTTCATATATGGGTATTTAATACAGGGGCACATCATTCTAACACCCCATGTGGTAGCAGATTCTTATCTCTGGATTACATTATCACTAGGACTTTCAAAGAAACTAAGTCAAATGCAATATTTAACATTTCTGTGGATGCAACACCACCGCAGATGAAACTAAGACAATAGCTCTTTGGTTGTTTTTTTTTCAAATCAGACAAGCTGAAAATTACCTTTATGCATAAAAACTGACACACCATCACCTGACTCTTCTGTTACACCAGCTATAGGAACCAGAAAATCTGGCATGTCCATCTGAAACAAAGTACAATGGATCAAAGTAACTCATATTATCAAGTAACTGTAAAATTGGAAAAAAAAAAAGCTACAAGGAGTCTATCACCATCTGACAACATTGTCATATTCACAAATACACTACTAGTACTCCTGAAATATCATATAAGCCTCCACAACACCACTTACAATACATGTGACAAATCAAGGATGTCTATTCTTACTAAGACCAATACGTCACATCGGCGTCCTCCATTTCAGACGTCTGTATTGTAACAACGTCCATAAAGTTCACATGGTCTATGCATGGATACACAACTTGTGTTGATGTCAAGGCACAGTGTACACTTGTATTATGATATATATGATCGCAAATGCTCATGTTTGTATGTTTATGTCCTAAGACAATGGCACTCATAATCTATCCAATATCGAGTATTGATATAAATGCAGAGAATATATTAAATCATACTGTCATATGAATAACAAAGCGTTATTCTTTTCATAACTGCTTAAAGCCAAACGTTGTCATGGTGTAAGATACATATCAGGGTAACACATAGCATAAGAATGTATAGATTTTATTTCAATTAAAAACCAATTAATGAAGCAATGTACGAACCTCTGGATCTCTGTTCCTGCATATAGTACATAAATAATCTGTAGGTTCATCATTTTTCATCTGTTGTATCAAAGTAGCATCTATTCTTTCATCACATTCAGAATGCACTAATCTATGAATATATACATACTTTTATTAAATGTTTTCAATGTTTAAGGTTATAAAACTCATCAAAGTTAGTATTTAGGTTTCACTGACTACATCAGGGTTCCCACTCTTTTCCCAGAAAAAGTTCAAGGACTTTTCAACGGTATTTTCACAAAATTCAAGGACCAAAACAGCATTTGTACTGCTATTTTATTCATTCAACATATCTTTCAAATTAACTTATTCCAAGAACATTTAAGTATTAAACTTCATATTATGAACTAAAATACAAGGAAATGTTAAACTCACTCCGACACAAGTTTTCAAAGGCTTGCAAAGTCGCTATTTTTCACCTGTTTAAAATGAGTTTTTTTTTAAAGCACACAATAATATTGTGAGTGTCCAGAAAATCCGGACTTTTTCCCGTTTTTTGCTCTTATTTTTAAATTCAAGCACTTTTCCAGTTTTCCAGGAAGTGTGGGAACCCTGCTACATATATACTCAGTACATTAAAATCACACATTTTATAACTTACCATAATTCTTTAAATATCATTTTATTCCTTTCGAAACTAATTTTTTATGAAGATACATGTTGATTGTAATGACATTTAGTGTATGTGTTGCATACAAATGCAATAATATTGTGTCAAGTTCTTTTCTTTTATCCTAAAAGTCAGCCAATGATAACGCAGAAAACCAATCCTGTTCATTTTTAAATATACTGTGTACATAATGACAACACTTACTTTTTACACATATTGCACTGGACCATGGCCTTGTGAGAAAAATGTCTATAAGCCTTTCCACAAAGGGGACAAGACAGACCCTTATTACGTTGTTGGTAGCAACTGTCACATACTGTATAATTCATATGCCATCTAGAACTCCGCCCACTACCCGGTGTTCTTGAATTACAATCAACACAAACACGACAGTTCTGAAACAATAAAACATTTTGTATACTAACTTTGTAGCAACTTCGTAAGATGAACACATATGTAAAAGTAATGAACACACACACGGTCAGGCTCCTGCTACTTTAACATCAAACCAAGCAAAGATTAGTCAGGAAAAAGTATGGAAATCTACATCCACAACCCTACTGTTAAATTCTTACATTTCAGATGAAACAGAAATCTATTTTAACAGAAAATTGTGCAAATGAATGAACCAGAGAACTACATTACCTTGAACAAACTAACCATGGTATAATATACAATGTGTTTGACATTTAATGCAGCACTTGTCATCTTGAAAATTCTCTCAGGGCCTCACAGGTCAGACCAATAAAAAATGAGGTCAAATATTCCGTGGTAATGGCCTAAACAATGCAAAAAGCTGAGCAATAATATAAACAAATGTATCGAGTGTGAAGATTGACTCAAGTTTTCCTCACCTTACATTTCCATCCATTCTTAGGGATAGTCGTCATAACAGGCTTTAAACAGAACGTATGATAACCTTTATCACACATATCACATACTAACATCTTGCTGTCATTGCCAGGATGCCTAAAATATAGTCATTGTATTGTAATCCTGGGAGGGTAATGTGAAACACATCAAATCTGACAAAACATGAATCGACTGAGGTCTCTGTTGGGTTACATACATACGGTATATCTTAGTAACACAATGACCAATCCATTATTGTTACTCATTTCAACCAAGTTAAAATATTTAAATAATTCAATATTAGAGTCTTACGGTACTAATCATGTATTCTTCTTATTCCATAGATAAATCTTTTATCTTGAACCAATATTAAGAATGCGAAGGAGAGAATTTTAATAAGCTCCAGGTTTCAATTCAATGCCTTTGTCAACGTTAAATAAATTTTGTTCAACTGTTATTCGTTGGGAGATATTATAGACAATTAATTAATTTAAACAACACAATGATCTCCAGTATCACATAACTAGACATACAAGTTTAATAACCGGTAACTGGCAGCATATTACAAAATAATAATGACAACTTTGTAACAAAACATAAACAGTAAAGCAGAACAAGTAATAACAGCTTTCTCAGATCAGTACCTGCACATTTGACATATTTTACACTCCGGGCACTGCCATCCTGCTCGAACAGTTGGATTCATTTCTACAGCAGGATGTAAACAGTTTCCATGGTAATGCTGGCCACAACTTGTACAGAACAATTGTTGGGAGATATCACCTACTACATTACACATCACACATATAGCTTCGTCAGCAGCTGAAATAGAAACCAATCCAATGTAATCAAGTATGGCTGAGAATGGTCACAGAAACAAGCTATGCTAAAAAGAGGAAGATGTTTTATGAAATCACGTCGGATATGTGTTGGTGTAGAGAAACAAATCTTTTCTTCATCCAAATAATGTCCAAACAAGTTTACTGAGCACAATATTGGGACAAAACTTGTCAAATTACATCATTATCATAATATTTAGTAACAAGGTTATGCTTATTTAAGAATACGAAAGATAAAATAAATGCATAAAACAAAAGAGTAACAATCCATTGAAACATATTTAATACGGCAATCTTAAGAAAGAAAGTTGTAAGTTCAGTGTCTAAATAAGAGAGAATATATCAAATACTAAACCTTACCTATAGATTGTGTATTATCAGCATGTTCTGGACAAAGTAACGACAGAGTTTTTATATCCTGCAAAAAAGTAAACACATTAAATTATACCACAGAATAAAAACATTTGTACCGAGTTAGACAGTCCACCATCTAATAATGTTTCTGATTATTAAACATACAATAATTACAGCTATATTAATGATATATAGCGTCAATTAAATATCAATTAAGTTAATGACAGATTTAAACAAGATTTACAATGAAGAAACTAGACAAGGATTGAAGGATGTGAGACAGTGCGAGTTTACCTGGAAACATCCACTTCCTGAAGCACATGGATAATGATATATTTTATTGCATTGAGGAAATCTGCAGCTGATTGTAGCACCATATCTTGCACAGTAGCTGCATTGCTGTAATAACAACATGTACACATTCAACAACAGTGATTTATACAAGTACCTAATATACTTCACACAACAGTTTTTGTTCAACATGACTTTATTATGCATCTATGTATTATATTGGGTTGAAAAAATGTCCAGCTTTAAAATGATTCACTTCATCATAAACTCAACTTCAATTTGAATATAACTGTTGATAAGATACAATCATGATACGTTATTTTTTCAGCAATACAATATATCACTTGTTCATCATCCTATACAATTTTTAAGGCTGCCCCAACATAATTTTCTTACATAAAAACCGCCCAACATGAGAGACAAAGATAACCATTTTTAGGAAAAAATCTCCACAAAGCACCCCTTCAAGGCAAAAGGTATTAAGAAGACGAGCACAAAATGAACATATCCTTTGACTGAGAAAACCACATAAAATTGTTACATTAAACTAAATTACACGACTGGCTGCTATAACAAAATTTAGATAAAATAGAGATGTACATACAAATATGTCTGCTGAAATAACCTTGAAAGGAAGATAAGATTTCTAGCAAACATTGCAAGTATTGTATCATTTATGTACTCACTTTACTGAGCCCTGAGACAACAGCTTTGTCAACATATTTGAGTACATTATCTTCATACTGCATAACATCCTCTGACCAGGCAGCACAACAATGATGAGCCCAAGTATGACCTGATTACAAGTAGTAATAATAACAATAATAACAATAATAATACAAAACAAATACTATATTTCAAGAGTCTGTACATTTGGGACAACTCAACTCAATCATCCATATGGGCCTCAAGTATAAACAATTGTATTACAAGAATGTATTCATGGAAAATAACAGTGGCAAATAGCAGAAAACATTCGTGACAGAACAAAATATTGTAATTCAAAAACTTTATAGAGACAGTCAAGATGAGTTTTTGTAAGTCAAACTAATAACAAATAGTTCAACGATGATTTTCAGCAGTTAGATTAAAACACTAAATAGAAAACAATTGTATGTTTAATACAATGGTCATTAAAGCAGACGGCACAAATAACTTTTCACATTGGATTCAAATAATAATTGTGTAAGATTTTTACACAATTTTTCATCAGTATTTCATTAATGGAAGGGTGATTTGACCTAACTGGAGTTGTTGGGTAACAGACTAAATAAACACAAATAAGTATGTAAACTTTACCTGTTGTTTCAAATACTGATGATATTTCGGTATCCTCTGGATATCCAACTGTAGCCAATTCATCAAAACCCTCGTTTAAATCATCATCAATACCTCGACGAGGTGATCGGAATGTATCTCTACAATGTAACATAAATGTTCAACTTGTTTCACACATGTGTACATGATTCAACAGAATAACTACAGTAAAACCTATATAATAAGACCACCCTTGGGATACTTAAAAACTGGTCTTTTTATTGAGGTGGTCAAAATAGTTCGCTTAAATAAAGAGTAAAACAGGGAGAATGGACTTGAAAATAGTGTTCTCAATTTTGAGGTTTTCTTATTTTTGAGGTGGACTTTAAGTGAGGTTTTATTTATTCTGACATAAAACTACTGACCATTTGGCAGGTCTGACAATATTTCAATCAATCTTGAATGAAAGAATCACATTACAAGTATAAAAAAAACTAATCAGCAAATTCTTATACAGAAAACAGATGATAGTATACTGTACTTTTTTAAGGGGCCTCTATTTCTTCTGGAAGTCAATGGCTTGGGACCTTTTTCTGGATTCTTGTCTTCAACATCCATGCTCACTTTTTTAGATGTTTTAACAACTTGTCTGAAAGGGTTGAAGTCTGGGGAAGGATCATATTTACACAGCTCACCCTGACCTAGTAAACTCTTCACACCACAAGCACAAAATGTACATATCCTTTGACTGAAAAAAATACATAAAAATGTTACATTAAACTAAATTACATGACTGGTTGCTATAACAAAATTTAGATTAAATAGAGAGGTACATACAAATGTGTCTGCTGAAATAACCTTCAAAGTCTTAATCAAGGTTAATACTGCAACAAAATATTACAAAACATGAATGCAGCATCAAGCAGGCAACTGGTTCCCCCTGCCACTCCCGACAATTGGTTCCCCCTGCCACTCCCGACAACTGGTTCCCCCTGCCACTCCCGACAAATCTGCTTATTACAACGTCTGCACTGAATACTCAGTTTTCTCTCCAAGACCAGTCCAGACAAAGCTAAAACCCAGCAAGCTATACCTTTCTTGGCTTTGTTGTTCCTCCATGTCCACATCCATAAAATTAGCACCTCCAACACCTAGAACAGAAATACAAACACATTCTGTCAGTAAAAATGTATGTTAGCATTCAAAATCATTGGTCAAATTATCAAAACCATCCCCTGTATGGCAGTATGGAATAAATAATACAAGAAACATTATCACCCCATATCAAAACGCTCAAGAGTTAATCTTTGGCTGTGAGATTTTTTTCATCAACCATTGTGATCATGTATTACTGAGACACTTGTAAGGTGCAAGCACTGAGGTGATATTTGGTAAAAGTAATTACCATGTTTAAATAATGAAAAGTGCCAATCTGCAGAAATGGGCTAATTGGACTCTTACGGGCCCCTGAAAATTGTGTCAAAGATGCAGAAAACGTGCGTCTGGGGAAACCCTGAACAAGTAATCCATTTCTAGCAGACCAAATGTATGACAATATGAATGAAGTCCACACCTTTGAAAGGATTCAACAAACATGAAAATATAATACATACCAGGTTGACTATCAGTAGACATCATATCTGGAGGCTGTAGAGGTTCAGGGTCAACATTCAAACTTGCTTCCGCATCGCTGGAAATATTTGGAATATCCCCAGTTTCCATGAGTTCTAACTCTGGCGGGGCTTGGCTTTCTGTATCCATTGCTTGTATTTTGGATTTACGAGAACGATCTTTGTCTCTACTCCTGAAATGGAATTATTTTCAGACTATTTATAACCTTAAATAATGAATACAGGAGAAATGTACAGTTTACATCTAAGTTCCATATTGATTTATTATTCGGTGTATTGAAAAAGATCTAGTGAAAGTTCTTAGTCAAAGCCAGAACATATCTTTATTACAGAACATATCTTTATTACAGAACATATCTTTATTACAGAACATATCTTTATTACAGAACATATCTTTATTACAGAACATATCTTTATAGGTACACATGTTACAACATGGGGTTATGACATTTATTGTTGTTATTGTATAATTAGAATTTGGTTAGTTCTGGTCAAGTTAACATTAAATAGCTATATTTTGTTAGAGTGAGTTTGCATTTTTATAGTAGGTAACAAAACAATAAAGGGATGGATTGATGAGAGGGGGGGGACATATTCTAGAAATTGATCAAGTATAAAAAATTGAATTTACAAAAAATTAGTTTGAGATAATAAAAGATAAGAGCATTTTACAACATGGTCAAATATTAATAACATTAATATTAAGAATAATAATAAAGGTGAACGATTTTGTAATTTTGTAATAAAGATATGTTCTGTTCTCTTAGTCAAAGGCAGTCAAACAACAGATGTACATTCATACATCCTGCAGCAAGGAAATTTTGCCAAACAATTTCCTCAAGAATATAAAACCAACAAATCCAGCTGATATTATTCAGTATATATGATCAGTCAATTACAACACAGACAGTATCCAGCATACACTCTGATCAATGTATAATATCACATACAGATAGTATCCAGCATACACTCTGATCAATGTATAATGTCACATACAGATAGTATCAAGCATACACTCTGATCAATGTATAATGTCACATACAGATAGTATCAAGCATACACTCTGATCAATGTATAATGTCACATACAGATAGTATCCAGCATACACTCTGATCAATGTATAATGTCACATACAGATAGTATCAAGCATACACTCTGATCAATGTATAATGTCACATACAGATAGTATCAAGCATACACTCTGATCAATGTATAATATCACACACAGATAGTATCAAGCATACACTCTGATCAATGTATAATGTCACATACAGATAGTATCAAGCATACACTCTGATCAATGTATAATATCACACACAGATAGTATCAAGCATACACTCTGATCAATGTATAATATCACACACAGATAGTATCAAGCATACACTCTGATCAATGTATAATGTCACATACAGATAGTATCAAGCATACACTCTGATCAATGTATAATATCACACACAGATAGTATCAAGCATACACTCTGATCAATGTATAATGTCACATACAGATAGTATCAAGCATACACTCTGATCAATGTATAATATCACACACAGATAGTATCAAGCATACACTCTGGTCAATGTATGATATCACCTACAGATAGTATCCAGCATACACTCTGATCAATGTATGATATCACATACAGATAGTATCAAGCATACACTCTGATCAATGTATAATATCACACACAGATAGTATCAAGCATACACTCTGATCAATGTATAATATCACATACAGATAGTATCAAGCATGCACTCTGATCAATGTATAATATCACATACAGATAGTATCAAGCATACACTCTGATCAATGTATAATATCACATACAGATAGTATCCAGCATACACTCTGATCAATGTATAATGTCACATACAGATAGTATCCAGCATACACTCTGATCAATGTATGATATCACATACAGATAGTATCAAGCATACACTCTGATCAATGTATAATATCACACACAGATAGTATCAAGCATACACTCTGATCAATGTATAATATCACATACAGATAGTATCAAGCATACACTCTGATCAATGTATAATATCACATACAGATAGTATCAAGCATACACTCTGATCAATGTATAATATCACAAACCTTTTCTTCTTGCCAGAACTACCATCTTTCTTTTTTGTTTTCTTTCTTCCCGACATTTCTTCATTATCACCGAATGAATTCCCAGAATCGGAATCATCCAGATTAGCAGGTTTGTATGACATAATTTGAGACAATGAAAGCTTTAATTTGATTGGCTCTTTGTGTTCCGGTTCAGCTGTAGACTTTTTATCACCATCTGAATGCTTGGACTTTTTGTCGGGAGATTCAGCCTTATGTTGTCTCTCAGATCGAGATTTAACAATGTCAGTCTTGGATGACTTAGAAGATTCACGAGATTCATACTTTGAAGTTAATGATGGCGAGTCCCTAGACTTTGATGTGGAAGGTTCAACTTTGGACTGTTTTTCACGAGAGTCATAACGTAATCCACTGCCGGATCTTTCCCTCGATTCTGACCTCCCTGTCTGGGATTCCGAACGAGAATTAGATCGAGACAATGCTTGCATTTCCATACTTCCACGATCACGAGAGTCACTACGTGTTCGGACAGATGCCAAAGCGTCCTGTGAAGACGTCTTGCTCTCTGTGGATCTTCTGGCAGAATCTTTATTATCTAAGATAGAAAAATGAAAACAGTGCAACATCATTTTCTAATTCTTCCAATATTTTTAAATAAATTTCTCTGTGAACCATATTCACTTTCAGGCATAAAAACTAACTGAAGAGTTCAATAAATCCGTGTTTTACAAGCAAAGCGTATATGCTTGGTGATAATAAAATTCCTTCATGTTTGGTAAGAAAGACTTATCTGATGTATCAAGTATGTAATATTCAAGAAGTCTCAATTCCAATTAGTGTCAGAAGAAGCCTGGCCCCCAGAGTGAGACAAAATTATCTTAGGCAATAAATGGTTTCAGGTTTTTTTCAGCTGTTCTCGGCTATATTACCAATGGCAATAAGTATATATCTTCCCAATTTGAATTTATCAGTAAATCTGAAGAAAAAGTTCTGGGGTTCAATTTAACCAAATATTGACGAAGTTAGAGGCTTTTCTCTTACGGACAGTTTATATAAATAGCAATTGTTCATTAATTAATCACTTCATCTTTTACTTTTATTCCTAATATTTACTATTTAGCTGTAATTTCAAGACTTTTCCCAAATTTCACCAAGTTCACCATGCAAAACTTCCCAATTTGAAGGGTAAGGGTCATCTTCCCAAAATGGCCAACATAAACCCTGAATATTCAACAAGTCTCAATTCCAATTAGTGTCAGAAAAAACCGGACACCAGAGTGAGACGAAATTATTTCAAATGGGTTTAGTACACACCTGCCATTTTTGTCTATAATCTGTCACAGCATATCTTCCATTGTCAATTCAATCTGCAATGAAAATATGAGATAACATCACATTCATATATATTTTATATATAGGGATGTGCAGAATTACCAGTATATTGTGATTTGAGCCTGACACAATACATATCGGTATGAGTTCAAGCTGTATCAGTTTTGTATTTATTATAATCAATATCAACATGTTATCTATAATCTAATACCTTGAAATTTTTTAAAATGTCTGCGATTTCAGTCAAAATTTGATCTTTGTGAAGGGTATCCCTGGCGGTTTATTTTTAGCACAAGGGGTGCAATATGAGACTTTATCAAAATGCCAATCAATGAGCTGATTTCAAACCTTTGTGACAATCGTGATACAGTTTATATGAGCAAGTTACTACCAATATAAACAATCATTAATGAATTTGTAACAGTAAAAAAACAAATGTAAATATGCCATTTTTGGAGCACTTTCAGTTGCAGAAGTGTGACGTAACGAACAAAATAATGGAAAATGTTGCCATAAATGTTAAATATTTCCATGTAACAACAAATTTAACATCGCGTATCTTTCGACATCATCCATTTTATAAAGTGTCATCATATCATAGTATTACTAATTTTTAAGTTTTACCCCTAAATATTTTATTATCAAGTCAAGTGTAATGGCAATGCTATTTTATCTTTTTTAAACCTGAATAAAAGATATGTGTTAATATTTTATTAACTGTTCTATTTTGACATGAAAACAAGTTTAAGACTATGATTGGTAAATAAATTAGACTTATTATCTAATAACATATTGTGATATGAAATTTCCAGCAAACATCATTGAATCATTCCATTATCTGTAGTACCTATAACCTATTCCATACTTGTAAGTTCAGAGTTAACCAAATTTGTTTGAGCACCCGACACATCAGGTAAAAATTCAATCTGGTAAAAAATAGGAAAAATTACAAAATACAAAGAAGGTTATGTTTTTTCGCTCCGGTAAAATCTGGTCCTATTTAGCAAACTCTGGCATGGTGAGAATGTTCACTTACATAAAAGAGGGAATCATGAAAATCTGAAGATACACCAACACAGAATTAACAGCTTTTGTCAAAATGAGGAAATCAGGCAAAAACAATGAACGTTCACATCCATGGTTTTCATGCCTGTCTTCGACTCATAGCCATACCCCTAGAGCTATCAGCACAAGAGGTAGCAACTGCTTCAGATATTGATCATGTCCAGCACACAATAACCAATGGAAATGAAAGGCACGAAACACCAGCACAGAGTGACAAGATTTTGTGTGCTGAATAATACTTACATTTATATAATCTTGGCCCAAGACTTGGGTTTTAAAGAACCAACACTTGTGATTACAAGACTATCTCAGAACATAAACCACATTAGTATTAAACTAGACACTTTATTCTGACAGCAGTGTTCGTAACTAAAGAATCAATAATAAATTACAACAAAGAGTTCGTTAAAATTCGAATAACTTGGAGCCGGTTGCGACCCAAGTACGTTTCCATAGTGGTCCGTTTCGGTGAACACCGATACCAAGGCATAGGTGTGAAAAACCACATATGCGCGCGGTTAAGGTAAATCACAGTACAACAACTGACGATATGCTGTTAATCAAACCAAGGGAATGACGCACTGCATGCGCGTGATGTGCAATTACTAGATAATTCCCAGGACACAACTGAGATGTTTGAATGCGTCCCAACCAACTTTGTTCCTAATTACCGAGTACAACCGATTGATAACATGCATGCAAACGTGAAACTGGCCAGATACATACCCATTTGAATCATTTTACTAAAAACAACTACACTTACATATCATTCTTGTCGTATTTAATGAAAAATTGTCTAATATTTGCGACAGAGACATTGTCAGTAATCGATGACTGCCATTTTGGCGGTACTTTGGTCAATGCGTTAATTAGAAATTGCAAAATAGTCCCACAAATATAGCCATCATTTCGGAGTTCAATCGAATATGTTTGAACAAAATATAGCTTACAAATTGCGATGAATATAGTTGTAGTATATTTGATAATAATTTGGTTGCTGGCAAAGCGAATGAAGAAAACATAAAATCTGAAATGTAGGTCAGGCGGATGAATCTTGATCCGGTTAATTGATTGTGCGATACGGTCAGTACGGGAAGTAACTCTGTGTGAGCACATAGGATAGCATTTAACCATTCTCGAAGGATAGTTTTATCTGGGACCGATGGTTTTAATATGCTCATCCCTACGGGAAATTCCATGGAGACGGGATAAGGCAGTATATATCAATAGTAATCCAGTTTATATTGATCCGACGCAATGTGACTTTCTGTCTGTGTATGAATTGCGAGTAAATTAATTGCGACTTAAAAGGTGTGCAGTGCTGTTTTATGTCATACGATAATAAATACGTAGCTTAGTATTATTCGTTCAACTTATTGACAGATAATCATGTACATATGCATATATCAATATTTAATAAATGATAACATACACACTTGGCTATGAGATCGGCTATGGTGTTTGGTTTGTTTTCTTTAATTTGGTTTATACGAAATTCTTTTTTCAGCATTATCCATAAATACATGGCGGTCAGTTGACCTAACCAGATTTCTTGAAATAAATTATCAACCAGTCTGACTACCTTGTCTGTTCGCAAAACTGTCGCACATAATCAGAGATGGGGGATAAATTACCACAGTCAACCGTCTCAGAATGACATGCCCTATCCTTCCCGGGAATCTCTACCATTTTGTTGACCGGATCGACTTGGCTATCGGGGTAAAACTGCCCAGAGAACCTTGCACCATTCAATACATAAATGAATTTTACTGGCGAAAAACTAGTATGTATAAATTATTTAGTTCTAATAATGATGTAGTTTTATAAAGATTGACAATGTGTACCTGAATGTACATACAAAGCGATGATAACGTACGTACTAATCTAATACGTTCATGATTGGGTGTTATAATTATAATGCTGTTCTTCGTTTGTATTCACCACTGTCGCATGACATGTGTATTATAATGTCTCGAAATACTTACGATTTGGAATAGCAGGTCAGTAGTTTTCAACATAACAATCGACCTAGAACGTTCAAAGAGAAATTGACCAAATATCTGAGATCGTTCTAAGAGAAATTGACCCAAAAACCTTAGAACGTTCTAAGAGAATATGATAAAAAACCTTGGAACGTTGTAAGACAATATGACCAAAAAACCTTAGAACGTTCTAAGAGAAATTGACCAAAAAACTTTAGAATGTCTAAGAGAAATTGACCAAAAACCTTAGAACGTTCTAAGAGAAAATTACCCAAAAACCTTAGAACGTTCAAAGAGATAATGACCCAAAAACCTTAGAACGTTCTAAGAGAAAATGACCCAAAAACCTTAGAACGTTCTAAGAGAATTTGACCCAAAAACCTTAGAACGTTCTAAGAGAAATTGACCAAATATCTGAGATCGTTCTGAGAGAAAATGATCAGAAACCTTAGAACGTTCTAAGAGAAATTGACCCAAAAACCTTAGAACGTTCTAAGAGAAATTGACCAAAAATCCTTATAACGTTCTAAGAGAAATTGAGCAAAAAACCTTAGAACGTTCTAAGAGAAATGTACAACTTGTATTAGAACGTTCAGATAGAAATAGTCTAAAACTATGTTAGAAACGTTATGAATAAAACATACTTAAAAATGATGTCATAAAAGGACATGTAAAAGCATCTCAAAAGATGTTATATAACATGACTATATACTTATCACCATAAAAACGCAACTGTTTTAATTAGGCTTCATTTTGTACATGGTGTTAAAAGCTACCAACTGTTACCAATGTTTAAAATATTGTTCAAAAAGTATTGAAACTATGGACCAATAATTCATATATCATGATTCAATAAGTTTATGAAATTATCTTAGAATGTTAATATAGAAGTATTTCTTCTTTATGTCATTTTTTGAAGCAGACAATGTTCGGTTGCGTTTTAACGGCTTTAAGTATATATCAAAACTTTGCAGGAGATATTGCAGAATACTATAATACAAAAACTATGAAGAATATTTAACAGATATTAAACAATTCACAAAAATATACAGCAAATATCAATACTATCAACACACCTGGGGCCTTATTCACAAACAATTTCAGACTGAAACTCAGACTTATGCATAAAATATTATATAATTTGTTAGCACCCAGTTGTGGCTGACGTGTTTCATCAGAAATGTACATATGTATGTCAAACAGCACTGTAAAGTTCTGGTATGGTCATCGTTATAAACATACAGAACAGAGAAATTAAAACAAATGTCGTCAGCCATGTTATTGTTCTAATGATCATTGTTTAACGAGATCATTATATGTCCTGAGGTCTCGAATCACCTGATCACTTTCTGCAAGAACAAAATAAGCATAATTAGAGACAATGAAGTTAAATGACATTAAACATTTCGTCACTGAATGCAAGTATGTTTGATTGATGGTACGAAAGCCTAGTGGTGACATTTAGCTTCAATAATTCGCGAATTCAACTTAATGAATTCACGATTTCTACTTCACGATTTCAAATTCGTGAATTCGCGAATTTAACTTCTTGAATTCATGATTTCAACTTCACGATTACAACTTCACGAATCAACAATTTGAACTTCACGACTTGAATTTCACGAATTCAAGATTTCAATTTCAAGAATTCATAAGTTCAACTCCGAACTCGTGAATTTCTCGCGTTTGGATTTGAGAATTCTTGAAACCGAAATGTCTCCACCGCGACGTCGATTGATAATGTAAATAAGATCATATCAGACATGAATTCATGACAACATGCCTTACTTGTTTCCGTTAGTTGTATCTGTATCAGTTCAGCCAAATTCACTAATCTGTAGTTGACCATTTGTTACGTTGGAATTTCATCCCCAGTACACGTTATTGACTTTTGTGAGATTTATTTCACAAACAATTTACAATATCATCTCATATTTTTCGGTTGCCGAAACATTTTTGTACAGCACATTATTTATGCACAGTCACATTACGGTGACATACGTCTATTATCATATATGGTATACAAATTACGTAGTGGCCTCCATGGTGGAGAGGATATGGACGCTAACTTCATGACGCATGCCCCTGGCAGCTGCGGGTTCGAATCCCATTCCGGATATAGAATTTGTAAGAAAGAACGCCATCTAGCAGGCTGACGGAAGGGCGATGGTTCTACTCAGGAGTCCGCCTGGAGTCTTCATCACCCTGATAACTGGAATAGTTTCTACGTTACTGTGTAGGCTGTGTATTTGACTTATTTATTTAAACTTAAAGCTTCTTTATAAAACAAGATTACGTGTAAACAGTACATGTATACTTTAGTTTTCCCAGAGGTCTGTGTGGTGAGGCGTTGTCTTGCGTATGTGGCGTTCCCTGTAGCAACTTAATCTCTCGTTTATACTTTAGACTTCTCTTTCTCTTGGTGGAACTTGCATCAATGTTGTTTTCGTCTCCAACAAGAACCATGTAAGAATTATGATGAATGTCCACGATTTCTACTTTCAAAAAACCCATTTACCACCCAAAGTCGTGCTGATGGGTATTAACCATTCCAAAAGACTTGATATGAAATCTGATGTAAGTTGAGAACCTAATTCATTTGTGTGCGGACTATTTTGGTTGCCCTAAATGGAAGTTGTTTATTAATCTATGGATATGATTGTTTTTATCATATGCAGAAATAATGTAGTTCAGTGATGAAACAGCTGTCAGACAAAAAGTTGAAATTATATGTTGATACGCAAACTGTCCTATTCCACACACAATTGTTGTTGTTGATTTAACACTTTGCAGTTTTGACTGTTTGATAATCAAATCATTACAATTGGAGTTATCTTAAATTGTTGAAAGTCATATTGATTGGCTGTCACTGAGTAAAACATGGTTGGACTTAAATTCATACACTAGTGTTGTTATTTCTGTCGATAAAGTGAATATAATACTTGTGAACATTTAGCCTTATCAATCAGGTTGATAATTTTAATTCATGTACTTTCTACTGTATGTTAATATCTGATTTTGTAGTACAATACAACTGTTGTAAAAATCGTAGTCGAATTGCTGACACTATTATTTGATTTATGTATTTTTTGGTAAATACTGTAGAAAAAATAGAAATGAAATCATATGTAGCTGAGGACGGGGGGCATTCCTTCATCTGAACTTCTTTAGAGAGATCTAGACACAGAGAGGAGGAACACATATGGACGGCCACAACGACAGCAAACTGACCGGATCTGATTATATCACTCTTATTGCATTTAATTTTTTGGCCTCTGATATGGATATTGTATTGCATTTGCTAAAAAGTAAACAAAAGTACAATGAAGGCATACATTTTAATGATTTTCTCAATTGTCAATATTTTAAATCATATGAACTAATTTTACTAAGTGTTTGGTGGCTTAACATTTTAATTAATTAGGATAGCTGAGCTGGTATGGAATTATGCTGTATATTCTCGGTAGTATATTGCCTAATAGTATGCATGTGCTAAAACCCCAGTATTAATATGCATGGTGTTTGAATTTTAGTAGTGATAAATGTTTAAAATGTATTATGAGATGATATATACAAACATAATAAAGTTGATTAGTAAAGACTATTTGTATTTTTAAATTGTGGTATGATTTGACTTTAATGGAGATAGTGAGATACAATATACAAACATCTTGAATTCTTTTCAAATAAAATTAATGTGTTGCATAAGTATGATACCACATGTAGCACTAGTTGTCCGTGCACGACATGTATGTGTTTGCATTACATGAAGGGCTATGTGTCCCTTCACTACACGTTTGGCTAGGTGTGCACTACACGTAGGGTTAGTTATATGTGTATCAAGTGCTCAGCATAATTAAAATGTCACAATTGTGAAATATATTTCGATTTTGCATGATATCATTGCGTTTAAAATTGAAGTTTCATACCCAAATACTTGTTAATGAACTGTTATGCTATCATGTTCTTTACTAGTACATCCACATGAAGGTTCGTGTAATTTAACAAAGCTTGCATTGTACGTTTTAGATACACTTAATGTATTACAAGAACACAAAGAAAGGAAGATAACAGGAGTGAGTCAATGCAATACAGTATTACGTTGGTATAGGGAACGTCACCTTTACAAGACAATACCTTCCTATGGGAAGGGAGCGAAAAGGAATTCCTGGTAGTATTATTTTGTTTTGTAACAAGAACACAAAGAAGGTAAGACAACTGCAGTCAATAAATAGAAGAAAACGTATCTAGTTGTGTAACTTTGTTTAACAATGACACAAAGAAGGTTGACAACTGCAGTCAATTAATAGAAGAAAACGTGTCTAGTTGTGTAACTTTGTTTAACAATGACACAAAGAAGGTAGACAACTGCAGTCAATTAATAGAAGAAAACGTGTCTAGTTGTGTAACTTTGTTTAACAATGACACAAAGAAGGTTGACAACTGCAGTCAATTAATAGAAGAAAACGTGTCTAGTTGTGTAACTTTGTTTAACAATGACACAAAGAAGGTTGACAACTGCAGTCAATTAATAGAAGAAAACGTGTCTAGTTGTGTAACTTTGTTTAACAATGACACAAAGAAGGTTGACAACTGCAGTCAATAAAAATAGAAGAAAACGTGTCTAGTTGTGTAACTTTGTTTAACAATGACACAAAGAAGGTTGACAACTGCAGTCAATTAATAGAAGAAAACGTGTCTAGTTGTGTAACTTTGTTTAACAATGACACAAAGAAGGTAAGACAACTGCAGTCAATTAATAGAAGAAAACGTGTCTAGTTGTGTAACTTTGTTTAACAATGACACAAAGAAGGTAGACAACTGCAGTCAATTAATAGAAGAAAACGTGTCTAGTTGTGTAACGTTGTTTAACAATGACACAAAGAAGGTAAGACAACTGCAGTCAATAAGTAGAAAAGACCGTGTCTAGTTGTGTAACTTTGTTTAACAATGACACAAAGAAGGTAAGACAACTGCAGTCAATTAATAGAAGAAAACGTGTCTAGTTGTGTAACTTTGTTTAACAATGACACAAAGAAGGTAGACAACTGCAGTCAATTAATAGAAGAAAACGTGTCTAGTTGTGTAACTTTGTTTAACAATGACACAAAGAAGGTAAGACAACTGCAGTCAATTAATAGAAGAAAACGTGTCAAGTTGTGTAACTTTGTTTAACAATGACACAAAGAAGGTAGACAACTGCAGTCAATTAATAGAAGAAAACGTGTCTAGTTGTGTAACTTTGTTTAACAATGACACAAAGAAGGTAAGACAACTGCAGTCAATTAATAGAAGAAAACGTGTCTAGTTGTGTAACTTTGTTTAACAATGACACAAAGAAGGTAAGACAACTGCAGTCAATTAATAGAAGAAAACGTGTCTAGTTGTGTAACGTTGTTTAACAATGACACAAAGAAGGTAAGACAACTGCAGTCAATAAGTAGAAAAGACCGTGTCTAGTTGTGTAACTTTGTTTAACAATGACACAAATAAGGTAGACAACTGCAGTCAATTAATAGAAGAAAACGTGTCTAGTTATGTAACGTTGTTTAACAATGACACAAAGAATGTAAGACAACTGCAGTCAATAAGTAGAAAAGACCGTGTCTAGTTGTGTAACTTTGTTTAACAATGACACAAAGAAGGTAGACAACTGCAGTCAATTAATAGAAGAAAACGTGTCTAGTTGTGTAACTTTGTTTAACAATGACACAAAGAAGGTAAGACAACTGCAGTCAATAAGTAGAAAAGACCGTGTCTAGTTGTGTAACTTTGTTTAACAATGACATAAAGAAGGTAGACAACTGCAGTCAATTAATAGAAGAAAATGTGTCTTGTTGTGTAACGTTGTTTAACAATGACACAAAGAAGGTAAGACAACTGCAGTCAATAAGTAGAAGAGAACGTGATTAGTAGACTTAGCTATGGGGCTGCTATTCGGGGCACACAAGAATATGCTTCAAGTAATGCTGTTCAACATAGTGCTATCAGGTTCCTTGAAGGATTTGGCAGATATGTACCCAATGCAGGCGTGAACGGTGAGTACGATTTTCAACTCTTGGCACCGCGTAGTAAGCGGTAAATTTCAAAACAAAACATATGCAGACAAAGACCACTGAAGAACGCGCCAGGCCCGTCGGTATGATTGATGCCAGTACTCCGATTCGACAGGTATGACTAACTTTATAAATTACTTAATCAATTCAAATAGAATTTTGAAAATAATTATAATGATATATAATGTTTGTATTAATTACCACTTTTTCAGGCTGTCGGTCTGTTCAATAGGTGCAACAGTGTGCATGTGTTTATGTTCTTATATTTCGACGAAGCACCAAGTGGACGTTAAGAAATTGTGTTCAGTGTATTTAAATAGAATAAGTACGATTGGTTGAAAACTATCAGTAAATTAAAGAAAATGGAGAAAATAAACTACGTAAACTACGAACATACAGACAATTCAAACATTCATGAAACTGAAGCGTATGTGAATAATCCTAATATATCAAGAGACCATAGAAACGTTCTTGCTGGTTGTTACCAAGTCATATCATTAAATGAAATATATTCCTTCAATTGTATTAATGCAATTGAGAAGGGTAAAATGAAGAGGCGAAAATAGTGGGCAAAATCCACTTTACCACGTGACCGATCACGTGCTGTACCACTGGACAAAAACCACTTTACCACGTGTCATAAATCACGCGTCAGTCACGCGTCACGTAAGGGCAATTACCACTGAGGTCACGTGTTATACCCGATGCCGTGCCCCTATTTTGGAGTATTTTGTTGTTTGTAGGGGAGACAAATGCTACAAAAACTTACCACTTAGTCTTCGCGAGAGTTAGTTCTCTTGGTTAAGTATGTAATGTAAAACGACTTTCAATTGTTTTATATTACTGTTTTTTTCCACCAATCACCTACCGCTTTTGTTCAATATAGGTTATAGATAAAATTTATCATATTTCGAGCAACTAGCTTACGAGATCTTATTACTCATCAAAACGTTTAAAAGTTGGCATAATAATCGTACGTATAATTCATCTACTCTCGTCGTGACGTTACTTACAATCTAAGGTAACCAAATTGATAAACATGTTGATAAACTGTGATATATGATAGCACTAAACTTATTCGAACAGTCATATTGTTTAGTACACTTGAAGTTGAAATTCTTTGAGATTATACATTCGACTATTTTGGCTCTGCTGTGATGTTCTAATGTATAATCTAACCTAGTTATTGCAGACGACGCCTTTGGCGCCAAATTCAAATTGTGGTAATTGCCGTTATGTGACGCGTGAATGACGCATGATCTATGACACGTGGTAAAGTGGTTTTTGCCCTGTGGCTTTTCCCCCTCTCCATTTTACCCTACTCAATTGAAAATGAGAACCGAGCGTGAGAACAGACTCTATGACTGCATGAGGCAGAACCACTTTGAATGTATACGTAATAGTAATCCTGATTCCTTTAATTATAATGACCTTGGTGAATTCTGTTATGCCTTATTATATGTAAGGTTTTTTCTAAACATCGCTTATAGACCACCTTAATAATAAGACCACCTTATAATTAACAACACAATGTTCAAGTCCATTTTCAACATATTGATCTTTATTCATTCTCCATATTAAGACCACCTCGATAAAAGGACCTGTTTCTAGGGTCCCATGTGTGATCTTATTATTGAGGTTTTATTGTACTTCTTATACGAAAGTTTTTGTATGTATCTTACCAGAATGATTGTTTTATAATATCTTGATACTAATTTTATGTGTGCGTTGTTTGTTATATCATTTCTTGTATCTTGTCTCTCATAACTCAGATTGAGTGTTTATGTGCATGAATTACATTTTTATCATTTATATGTGTATACAATCATGTAGTAAAGTGAGACATAAATAAACTTATCTCATCTTATTCATATGACGTCAATGTTATTTACATGGTATAACTTGCTCGCATGAGCTTATTAACAATGTGCAATTTAGTACTTGAAGAACTACGATAATAAATAACAACATAATGAGGTACTATTCATTGTGATAATTCACGCTACCCTACAAGATGAAAGTTTGATATACAAGTACAGACAATATATGGTTTATTATATCTGTTACCTGTAAACAACTAGGTACTGTTGCATGTATTGACCAAATGTTTATTTTTTCGTATGCCAGATCCAATGGGGGACTTTAGTCGGTTATCCGCCCTTGTCTAACAGGTGTCCGTTTGGTGGCGCTGTTGTCGAGTAGGTCCTTTGTTTACTTCCGCATTTCAGATTCAGATCGATATCAGCGTCAATTCTGATATATTCATCGACGTTTAATTGTATTGTTGTTGTTGTTTATTAATACATTTGCACGCCAATTTGATAGTTTAAAAGACTGCTGTGAAAAACAATTTTGGTTAAATAATCTTTAAAAAGGTGTATAGATCGACCAAACAATGGATGTAGATCACGCCAGCAATATGTCATCATGACATTTTTTATGTACACAAGTCTCCTATTTTCACCAGCACAAGGCGTAAAATCAATATTAACGTAGAGGTCAAATCCATGTATTAATTGTCTGTGCAGCAATTCTTGTGACATCAATTTTATTTTGAGCAAGATTTAACATTCCAAGATGTTTGAAGTCGCTGGCCAAGTCTTTGAAGTAAATATTTTTGGATGACAGATGCAGCCCCATTGTGCAAATTACTAATTGAGATCAAAGATTGATATAACCTAATCGTTGAAATTATCAATGGGATTAATTATATCTTACCGGAAATTAACACATAATAAAGATCTCCTGTGGTTTTATGACTCTTGTGTTTTTACAGCTGACACATGGGGCAATTTAGTGGTCTTATCTTCTGTCTAGGGCGTGGCTTATGAATTGCAAAACTAACTAATGTCAATTATCATTCGAATTTTATATCAAATTAGATGACACTTTAGAATACGGTATATTACTCATTTTTCTACTTACATAAATTGTAAACACCCAGTGCAAATGAAATATTAAATGAAGAAATAATACCTTTTCTCACTCCTCTAAATTTAAATTACTGTTGAAAGACAGACTCAAAAGTAAGTAACCAATACTGGTATGTCACCCAAATTTTATATTTTTCACAAATAATGCCAAAATTATTGGATCAAATATAAATGCTGGGACCAATATATACATATATACACATATTGGTCCCAGATAAATGCGAGAAATTATTTAAGTTGCGCTAAATAAGCATTTATTGCGAATTTAGCTCCGATATATATAAATTGCAACTAATTAAAACAAGAATATAAGAAAGATATTTTGATAGATCAGATTATATGTTGTTTTTTACGGCGCATCGACAGCTTTGGTCATTTAGCGCGCAACGAATGTAAAGAATATGTGAAACTAAAAAGGCTACGTGATATACTTGTATGTGTTAAATAGGTGTAAATACAGTGGGTAAAAATTTGGGATCATTAGGGTAAGAATATATTTTATGTACCAGGGTGAGCGAGGCAATCCTCATTCACCGGTAAATGTAATATATATGTTAGTATGGATTAAAAACTTATCATAGTTTGTTGTAAGCAATCTCTTTGATGTAGCTTATAATTTTTCCAACTTGTATAGTCTCAAAGAGACTTTTAATGTCAGTGGTATTGAACAATTGGGAACGGACTGGTTGAAGGTTAACACAGTCGATAAGAAAATGTTGTACTGTGAAAGGCGTATTACATGGAATGCAGTCCAGTTTAGCATCCCGGCCAAACAGCCAGGAGTGTGTAAGACGTGTGTACCCAATTCTGCATCGGGCTATAATAACCTCTTCTTTTCGGATGGGCCTGTACGCAGGTTACTGATGAATTTTTCAGGCATGATTTATCACTTTCAAACGCTTCGGTAAACAACAATGGCGTGGGCGGAGCGATAAAATCCGAGATTATCCGGATTAAGGACCTACTCGACAGCAGCGCCACCTATAGTGCGATTAAGGGGAGATAACCCGCTAAAGTCGCTCATAATATTGTTAAGTTGTCAGAAAATACATGATTTAATGCAAAGATAGTACCTATATCAGCATCAATATGTACGATTCTCCTCGCCCCTGTCAATTAAATTGTTTTCACATTTTCACCGTGTGTATCCGGCAATACTCGGCGCAGAATTTAAATATCTAAGCGATTTTAGGGATAAAACCTGTCAACTTCATTCATTTCTGTCTAAGTGAATCGTCCATTTCAGAAACAATTTGTCTAAACACTCAAAATTCTATTCATACTACTATTTATTTAACCATAAATGGTATACCAATAATCTAGCCTACTTCAAATGCTTTAAATATGTAGAATACTAAACCAAAACTATTGTACTTTTTATGAGAACATCTTGACCTTCTATTACGGGAAATCTATCTGGGAGTACAATTTGTCTTCTAAATAACACTGTATTTTATAATTATACCCGAATACTAATTTAGACCTGCATTTGAGAATATACAGAGACATAGCAGGTGTTATACACATGCACTATGTGTATTGATTAAATCTTAAGTAGGTCTCATCAATGTTGTATATTTGAATGGCATATCATGTGATGTTTGTTCAAATGATCATATAAATGCATAGTTAACGTAGCTTAATGTTACAGTTTAAACAAACAGGAAGTTATGAAAGTACATACAATAGTTAAATTATGATATGTAGGGCAGAATGAGAATACACATTTAAAATGTGTTTAGACGTTTACATCTAAGTTGACTATTGAGGGAGTTAAAATGGTGACAATGCATAAAATAGTGCTCAGTGTTTGGATTTATACGTTTGCTTGTAAGTAATTATTTTGTGGACATTTCAGTATAACTTTGTTTTCCCGGAGGTCTGCGTGGGGAGGCACTGTCTTATGTATGTGGCGTTCCCTGTAGCTACGTATTCTCTCTCTTTTCTTAAAATATCTTATTAATTTAGATAAAATAAAAACTCATTAAGGTATACTTTGTCAAAACGATCTGACATAACGGGTGAATGATTCACTAAAGTGTCCTGATGTGACCGTCATTATTATTTAGCGTACCGAACAGAAGATGGTACGTGATATGTATTGTTCCATATGAAATAATAATTATATTACATCGGATATATACCACTTATCTATTATATAATAACGTGTCCAGCAAGAATATATAAAATATTTATACATTAATTTGCCTCGGCTTATACATCTGGCTGTTCAAGATTTAAAAAAACAGAATTGTACTTAACTTACTGATTAAACCAAAGTGTAAAAGCATAAGTAGGTCGGAATATTTCCTTTATTAGCTAAGCTTATTCACAAATGATTAAGTTCCAAACAATAATCATCAGCCGAATTATAAAATTCGCGCTTCGAACCATCAGTATATCAATATGTAATACTGTTTCACACCATCCGTTTCAACCAATCAACTGGAACATTACTGTTTTATTTTTATTAACTCATTCAGTCTCGGAACAGACCCGTTACCTTTAGATTTATTATACCGAGTTCAGCTATTACGTGTTATTGTTATTTCCTGTCATCCACTGCGAGGTTTACCCTTGTCACATTTGTTTTTAATTTTTTATTGCACTTTTATAGTGCATTACACATAGGGACATATGTCCCTGCACTACACGTAAGGGTAGTTATGTGTGCTTTACACGTAGAGCTATTTGTCCGTTCAATTCACGTTAGACTAGATGTATGTGTACTTCACATAGGGCTAGTTGTCCGATCACTACACGTTAGGCTAGATGTATGTGCACTTCACACAGCGCTAGTTGCCCGTTCACTACACGTTAGGCAAGATGTATATGTGCTCTACACGTAGGGCTAGTTGTCCGTTCACTACACGTTAGGCTAGATGTATGTGCACTTAACATAGGACTAGTTGTCTGTGCACTTCACATACGGCTAGTTATCTGTGTAATTCACATAGGGCTAGTTATCCGTTCACTACACGTTAGGCTAGTTGTCCGTTCACTACACGTTAGGATAGTTGTCTGTGCACTTCCCATTTAGCTAGTTATCTGTGCACTTCACATAGGGCTAGTTATCTGTGCACTTCACATAGGGCTAGTTGTCCGTTCACTACACGTTAGGCTAGTTGTCTGTGCACTTTCCATTTAGCTAGTTATCTGTGCACTTCACATAGGGCTAGTTATCTGTGCACTTCACATAGGGCTAGTTGTCCGTTCACTACACGTTAGGCTAGTTATCTGTGCACTTCACATAGGGCTAGTTGTCCGTTCACTACACGTTAGGCTAGTTATCTGTGCACTTCCCATTTAGCTAGTTATCTGTGCACTTCACATAGGGCTAGTTATCTGTGCACTTCACATAGGGCTAGTTGTTCGTTCACTACACGTTAGGCTAGTTATCTGTGCACTTCACATAGGGCTAGTTATCTGTGCATTTCACATAGGGCTAGTTGTCCGTTCATTACACGTTAGGCTAGTTGTATGTGCTCTACACAGGGCTAGTTGTATGTGCACTACCTGTATTGCTTTAAGACTTGCTTAGCACGTCTATGGTTCTATTTGCTTTGTTTGCCATTTTTGCTGTTTGGATTAGAACTAAATACTTGTGCATTTATTAACCTTGTTAATGATCAGTGTAATGTACTATATAGTGTGGAACATCGTTTTGAATTTTTAATCAATACAAAATACAAGTATTTACTTGACTTTTGTAGTCATGTCATGTTCTAAATAGACTATTGCATGAATCATGTGCGCAGTATATTTGAAGAAGCTATTTTGATTTCATGTGCTATCATTTCGTTTAAAATTGAATTTTCATAAGCAAATACATGTACTTGTAATGAATAATAATGTTGACACAAAGAAATTAAGACAACTGCAGTCAATAAATAAAAGAAAATGTGTCTAGTTGCTTTACAAAAACACCAAGGTTGTAAGACAACTTCAAGCAATTAATAGAAGAAAACACGTCTAGTTGTGTAACTTTGTTTTACAATGACACCAAGAAGGTAGGAAAATTGTAGGCAATCATTACAATGAAACATATCTAATAGTGTTACTTCGTGGAATGCACCCAACCATAGTTCGCCCAAGAGGGTGGGGGTAGACGATGTGCCATTTTGAACAAGTTCTGTACCACAGTCAAGTTTTCGTCCTATAATAGTCGGTGAATACTGTATAAACTGAAACAGGCTATGTAATGTATGTATAGGCCTGTAATTATTTGGGTCATCAAACGATCCCTTTTTGTGAAGAGGTACCACTCTTGCGTGTTTTAACTTTTCCGGAAATATTCCCAGCCGAATACTGTTATTTACAAGTAAAAAATTGCTGCCTGATGCAGCAAAGGTGGGTGCACGGCGTAAACAAAATGAAATAGAACAACTGCTCATTTGAACTAACAGTATGTGTTTATAATGCTTTAATGTGTAACTATATATTAATGTATATAAAGTACATGTTTATGAGGAATTTATTAAGGAACAGACTAGTTTTTGTATGGACAGTTAAATAGAAATAGAAATTGATAGTGCGGAAAACTTTCATGATAATGAACATCATGCATGTAAATTAAGACAACATTATGCATCTCAAAATTCAAATTGATTGAAACATATTAACATAAATCAAAATAATTATCACGGTAGAAATAAATAATTATATACCGACAAATTTACATAATTAGTATTTATTAAAAATTAAAAAACAAACAATAATCACTAAATGATATTGCATATCATGTCAAAATGTGAGATCACTACAGTTTAATTAACAACATGTCAGTGGACAAACAGACACCCAGCATCACACACTGAATTAATCAAGCAATGTGTGAATGTAAAATGAGTTTAGACATTTTGAAAGTTAGAAAAATAGTGTAATTTAATGTAAATGATAGCTAAAAAGTGACACATGAGAGAACTATAAAATGCTACCCGAATGAACAAGTGGTAGGAAGTGTAAGCAGGCCGTAGTATATGAATTACTATTATAATAAGGCAAAGAACATAGCAAAGAGAAATAAAACCGTATTTACTTATATCTCAAACATATCTCCAGTGGAAAGAAATAATCCAAAACTGACCAAAATGCAACACAATAACTCAATACAAAAACATTAATCACTAAATGATAAAGCACCTTGTCAAAATATGAGATCAGGTCAGTATGTAACAACCGCATGCTAGCATCACACACTGGATAAGTTATCAAGCAGTGTGAATATATAATGAGTATAAACTTTGTGGAGGACTGGATAATGGTGAAATTATATATGTAAATGAAAACTATAAATGATACCTGAATCTACAAAAGTGATAGGAGGTGTACACAGACTGGTTTAGCAGACTTAGTATATGAATGACTAGAGAAGTAAACAAAAAGGACATAGCAAAGAGAAATATAAACGTATTTACATATATCACATACATATTAACAGTAGAAAGAAATAATGCAATACTGACCAAAAAGCAAAAACGATTAATCAATACAATCAAAGCAAACAAATGGGGTGTGGGACAGTACCACTTGTCTATGTAGCCAAGCTGGCAACTCGTTGCATATAAGTTTCTGTTTTGTAACTACAGTCAAACCTGTGTTAAAGACCACCTGCGAACAAAGACCACTATTGCAAAACCTGTCTGCAAAGACCATCAATTTTATCTCCCATCAGACCATTTTCAATGATATTTAACATGTTAATAGAGACCACCTGTAAACAAAGACCACATTTTGCTGTTCCCATGGGTGGTCTATACAGGCAGGTTTGACTGTAAACAGTTTTATAATATCAAAGTTTGTGTAAATAGGTAAGAAGGTTTGCATGGAATATGGAATAAAACAAAAACATAAGATTTTTTTTTTTTTTAGCGATTACATATATTTTATTTAGACTTATACAAAGTACATCGTCTATATAGAACATTTCATATATATACATATATACAAAGTTTTCACGTGACTGCATATAAAATACATTACAGTTAACACTTATTCATTCACAGTCGAGGATGAACAACTGAATATAACTACATCAGTTTATATTATTCAATACATTATTTCTTATAATTAAAGCTTTCTTGTAATATATTGCCAATTTGCATAACATATTTTTGTTTCTCAATTGTAATAATTCCAAGAATTTAAACATATTTGGCCTAACGTAATAATATTGTTTAATAAACACTTTTCTCAAATCATGAAAACATGGACAGATTATAATAAAATGGTACTCATCTTCAATATCTCCTGTATTACAAAACTGGCATACTCTTTCATTTCTGTTTATTCTATTTCTTGAATATCTACCAGTATGGATCCTTAAAGAATGCGCGGATATTCTTAATTTAGTTATAACATGGCGCAATGAAAGTGTAAGAATGTCTAAATAATCTTCATATTGGAAATTTAACTTAAGATTTTTATACAGGTCTAATACACCATTTTTTTCTTTATCTGCATGCCAGTTTTGTATAAAACAGTCAATGACACGTTGCTTAAAAACATTTATGAACATATTTACATTTAAGGAGTCGGGATATTCCCAAGCATCTAAAAAACCATGATTAACTAACATTTTTTTTATATTCGTAATCCAGTTTATGTTACCATTATTAGAATCATATAGAGCCTGTTTATACACCCTGTTAAGAATAATATTATCCGTATTTAGCAATTTACACCAATACTTAATTATTCTAAAATATCTTGATATATATAATGGATACCTTCCTAATTCCCCATAAACGCCAACATTGCTAGTATTGTTTCGGACATATAAAACCTGTTTACAAAACTTTAAATGTATCCTTTCTAAGCTTTTGCATTTATTATAACCCCAAATTTCAGCCGCGTACCCGATAATTGAACCTACAAACGCGTCAAACAATTGGCATAATATTTTTGGTGTAAATTTAAGTTTTCTACAGTTTGATTGTAAAACATTTAACGCTTTTAACGCTTTTCCCACCAAATATTCTTCATTTAACGTAAAAGATCCCGTGTAACTGAGAACTGTCCCAAGATAGTTAAAGTTGTCAACAGCCTCCAAAATGTTGCCATCGTAAATAAATACCTCATTTGGATACATACCATCCCTTTTTCTAAACACCATTACTTTGGTTTTTGCTGTGTTTACTGTCAAGCCCCATGTATTGCAATAATCATGTAGTAAATTTAGATTCATTTGTAATTCATGTGGCGATTTACCAAAAATTACCATATCATCAGCAAATAATAACACAATAAGTACAATATCATCAATTTCTAAACCAGTATCAACATTTTTCTGTAAATACAATTCCAAGTCTTCAACAAACAAGGAAAAAAACATCGGTGACATAATCTCACCTTGTCTCAATCCAATAGCATACTCAAAATAATCAGAATACTCATTACAGTTACGAACACAAGATTTTACCTTGTTATACATATCTTTAACAATTCGTAAGATTTCCCCCTGTATACCATTTCTATATAATTTTAACCATAGACCGTTTCTATATATAGTATCAAAACATTTACATAAATCGACGAATGCACAATACAATCGTTTGTTTTCAGACATATATTTTTTAACTATATTAATTAGGATAAATAGAGCATCTATAGTAGACCGACCCTTTCTAAACCCGAACTGTGCATCAGATATAACATTATTCGTTTCACAAAACTCTACTATTCTATTATTTAATATGGTTGTGAAAAGTTTCGATAAACAACTAACAAGTGTGATACCCCTATAATTATTTACATTACTTACATCTCCTTTTTTATGTAAAGGTATTATAATACCCTCGGACCATTTCTCGGGGAAAACACCAGCATCCAATATGGCATTAAATATATCACACAAATGTGACGATAATATGTCGACACTTTCAATTAAATACTCGTTTAATATAAAATCACTCCCAGCCGACTTTTGTTTTTTAAGACACTTGACTGCTTTCATAATTTCTTTTACAGTAATACGCTCGTTCAATTCAGGATAAGAAGAATCAAAACTATTAAAATCATGCAATGAGCAAAATTCCTCAGCATCTTGATTTTCACATGGCAATATATCGGAGCATAATTCAGAAAAATACTTTTTGAAATCTTCCAATGTAATATTATTGTCTGAAGACTTGTTTTTACCTTTAAAATACTTCCAAAATTGTTTGGGCTTTTCATGTTTTAATTTTTCGATTTCAACCGATTTACGATATTCTGACTGACGTTTCTTTTTGCGACACAAATCTTTATACAACTTTTTGTTTTTACAAAATTGCTCTCTATTAAATGCAGATTTTGATCGGTTAAACAATTTCAAACTTTCAGTATACTTATATTTTGCTTGGACACATTCCAGATCAAACCACTCAGCATTTTTAACAATCGATTCATTCATAAATCCGGGATTCGTATTTACAGGTTGGCCATGCGTTTTTGAAAACAATGGATCCGCAACAGTTCGTATAATGTCGGTAAAACCGTTCAATACATCATTTACAGAAGTCCTACACCCTAACTGAATAGTTTCGGTCAAGTTATTTAATTCCGGTAATTTGGAGATTAGACGAGATCTAAAAGCGGATTTATGTTTTTCGTCCCAATTGTAACCAGTGTACGTTTTAGCCCTTTGTTCTACAATATCATAGTTACTATTCAATGCAAAATAAACTCCAGCATGGTCACTATATTCATTGAATGTTTCGATCGAAAAATCACATAATAATGAAAAATCCTTTTCTCTTACTAACAATAAATCTATGACTGAAGCCCCTTGATTGTTTACAAATGTATACATTCCGCAAATATCACGGAATAATCTACCATTGACTAATCGAAAACACGTGGATTTGCATATATCGATTAGTTTAACACCGAAAGCGTTACAAGTGTCATCCATTGAGGCCCTGCTATGTGTATTATCCGGGACATAATTTTCATCATCAATAAAAGTATTATGAAAATCATTACGAATATAATCATTCAAATTTCCGACTCTGCTATTCCAATCTCCAACTATAAATAATGACCCCGCATCCTCAAAATCACATATATCATTTTTAAGTGTGTCAAATAAGTCAACATTTACTACATTATATGCAGGTGAATTTTCACACCACACATAAACACCACATAAATATACATCATTTTGAAAATTGAAAAAAGATTTTTCTAACTTTAACCAAATAATAGTATCACAGTGTGTTCTTACAATTTTAACACCATTTTGTAAATGTTCTTTGATATAGAGTGCAACACCACCGCTGCATCTTTTTGCCCTTCGGTTTTGAAATTTACGGTAAAAATTATAAGACTTATAACCCGACAGGTCAATATTACTAGTCTTCTTAGTCCACGTTTCAAACAGGAATATAATGTCATTTGATGCAATAAGTTTTACAAAATCTGACGACTCTTTCTTTTCTTCCGTTAGTCCATTTACGTTCCATGACAACACTTTCAGTTCACCCCCGTCGTACCTCTAATCTTCGTGTAATTCTACTGGCTTTCCATCAATATAAAGTGTATCGTATGCTAACCATGCTTTTTTCTTTTCTTTTTTTGCTTGCTTCAATTTTGGTAAGAGTTTACGCCTTTTATCATTGACTTCTTTCGGAAACTGTTCTGTGGTGTAGTAGTCTGTATCTTTCAATGTTTTCCATTGCTTCCTAACATATTCCCTTTGCTTAAATTGTGTGAATTTGCAACTATTCTCCTCGCTTTCCCCTCTTCTATTACTTGTCCCATTCGATGAACACGTTCAAACTGCACATCCTTAACTAGTTGTTCTGCAATATTCATATTCTCAGCTAAAAATTCTCTCAAAGTTTTCTCTGTATCTTCGCGTCCCTCTGTCTGGGCCTCAGGAATGTTACCAAATATTAGATTGTTACGCATCGATTGAGACTGTAAATAAACAACTTCTTCCTTCAATTTGTCTTTCTGTTTCTCAAGTTCTGTCATCTTATCATTTACAAGGCCTAACCCAAAATCGGTGTTTTCTATCTTCTCTTCTACTTTATCTACACGTTGGTTTACACTTATCATATTGTCATTTACAAATAGCCAAACCTTCTTCACTTCTCCTTCAAATTTATCAACTTTATCCTCCAGCGATTCTAATTTCTTCAATCTAAGGTCCATTTGAGCCAATGTGCAACTTATATTATTCAATGTCATCATTATATCTGTATTGGTTGGTTCGTTTGAAGCCATATTTTGCGACTTATTTACGAATGACAATGGTGTTGTACAAAATGCAGGTGGTTTAGAATATAATTTATCACTATTTTCCGCAGCAGATTTTTCTGCAGTTTGCTCGGCAACCGGTTCAATGTTTAGATTTATACTGTCATTCAAGTCAAAAAGAACTGTATTTGCCTCACTTATAGCTTGGCTGATACTTGCCCCACCCGGTGAATTTGAAATTTTCCCCGCCTTTTTGCTCCCATTGTCTACACTATCATCACTTTTCTTGCGCTTACTCTTTCTAGATCTCATCAATTTTCCTTTTGTAAATCACATACACATAATAGTTTGTTATAGTATCCTTTCAATACACATTTATAGCACATTTATAGCACGTAAACTGAGTTTTGTCCACTTTTATCCAATATTTTCACTCCTCGATAAAAACACGTCCTACCATTTTGTCAGGATTATACAAACAAGACAGAAATGTGAAAAAGAATAAAAAAACATTTGTCCAAGAGATCTTCAATCCGACTTATTCTAGAAATGCTAGATTTTCAATCCAAAATAAAGAAAAATGGTCAGTAATAATGGTAGAACCTTAAGACTGTAAAACAAGTGAAAGGTATGTCACGATTGTAAATAAATGAAATACAAAGATATTAGACCCTTTATGTAACGTTCGTGAATATTTAATTATGAAATGACATATTAAATTCTATCCCCGCTAAATAAGAGTAAAATCAGTATGCCCAGGCATAAAGTTATGATAACACTAGCTTGCCATAGGTTATGAGTTATCTTGTTGCGGTGGGGTATTTTCCAATTAATTTTCAAAGCACAACTTTGATGAAAATCTAACAGGTTTTTTTAGAGCTGAACAGCAGACAAGGTTTTCAAGTTTCAGACACCTGTGGCCTTGACTTTTAACATTATGACCCCAAATTACAATATGAACTACTAGACTTCATACTGATACTTCCCAGCAAGTTGATGAAAATCTATCACTGGGTTGTGGAGATAAAGGGAGAACAAGGCAAACTGGACAGACAAACATACAACATGTGGAGACATAATAAATACAACATGATGAACACATGTACAAGCAATAACAACATTTATATAATTATACATTGTAGTTAAATATTAGTACTAAACTGTTTACTTCATATGCAGCTTAATTGCAAAAACATCATCTTTTATATAGTTTATACATGAAACCAGGTCAAATCATCCAAGCTTTGTTTTAAAGGAAACTACTTTGAGCTTAGTCAGTAACAAAAAGTATGTTAGACCAGTTCTATCAAAAGTTGAAAGTAGACTGCGAACACAGCATAGGGCTATTCAAGGAACATTTGTACCCGGTTTGGTTTAAACTGCACTAGCAGCTTTAGATATAATATCCAAAATGTGTCAGCGAATCAGATGTTGGATGTAATTTTGGTACAGTACAATCATGTGCCATGTTCATAGCAAATCAGCCAAAGGGTAAATAGATTTTTTTAGAAAAAATGTCTGGCAATCAGAAGCCCTAGTGGCTATTTTGGAATTCGAGTGGGGCTGAGTGGGGCTGTGTGACACAATATTTGAGGACAATCATGGAATGAACAAATCTACCAAATCTGATTCAAATTGTCCAAGTGGTTTTAGAAATGTAAACGTTTACGACAATGCTGTCGCAGTGGGTAACAGATGGTAAGTGATGGCAATAGGTAACTTGGTTCAGGTGAACAAAAACATGGAATTCCGCTTACACTTCTGTAAGCGTACAATTAAATATTCAAGCAGATTTGTCTGAAAAGTGTTACTAAATCAATATTCTACTAATAAAATACATGTACATTGATACAGAAAAACATATACTTACATGTGCACTATAATACGTAATTCAACAAAAACATGGTTCCATTTCTTACATATACACATATATGTATAATTGCATATGCAGTGTTAAACAGAGAAATGAAGCCTTTTAAATGAGGTTCATATTAATATGAAGAATATTACTGAGATATTGCAATATACATATATAATAATATTTCAATTCGGATAGTGATGTGTCGAAAGTATTCATAATTTGTCTGGGGGGTCATTTCGAATGAGTTAAATAATTAAAAAATATCAAAGTGAAACAAACAGCAATAAAACACCTGAAGACTGAGACAAGACGTGAATATTGCAAAAGCACATTAATATATTGTAAGAACTGTTACAAGTATCAAAGACAAGCAAAGTCAACTATTAAAACAGAGTACAATATATTCAAGTAAGAGACCCAAGCAAAAATGAAATCAAAATAAGGGAAGGCTTGTTTTTTTTAAACTTTTGAGTGCTGACTGGGTTTTTTCACATGTGGTATTTTGTCATATTTAACTTTTGTCATACAGTAAAAAGGTATGTAAGTATATTATTACTGTGTTTATGAGGTCGCCCGTCGCCGTGCACATTTTATAATGCACATTATGGTATTTTGGTCGCCCCGGTATGTCCCCCGCACACCATAAATATACTTGTTTGATACCGAAGGGGGAAATTTACCTGCCAGTATAGCAGTATAGGTCAAACAGACAATTTGTAAAGCCTGATACGGTCACTGCATAGTGCCAATGAGACCCATCGTACAGTTACCATTTTCCTGGCATCTAACCAGTACTTTCCTGGAATCTACCCAGTACTTTCCTGGTTACATGCCAAGGCTTATGCACAAATATTATAAATATTGTCCCTCAAGTACATTTCATTGCACTAACAAGCTGATTTTATACATTTAAGAATAAAGGGCCAGAAAATACTGCACTTCACAGGATGCAATATATTAACCCCATTACCTACAGAAATAAATTTATTGCTAATGGTAAATTTCAATTTTTAAAAGCCACCAATGAAGAAAATAATAAAGTGGTGTGTTAGAGGTTGTTGAGGGGAGTTTTTTCTCTCTCTCTGAAACAGTTGTAAATCAAGAATAAAATACACATTTTTTGTTTTCAGGGTTCCCTCTGTCATTCGCCAATAACATCAAATGTGAAAAAAACAATAATTTGGCAACAGTTTTTCAATTTTGGCAACAAAAATATTCCAAAAGAAATTATACTTGTAAGCAATTGCATAATTGTTCATGCTTTTTATCAAAATTGGTGTGTACTTTGAATATGCCACAGGGAATCATGTCTTCAAATTAAAAAAAATTAGCACCTTCAATACCGGGATATGAATAAATACCTAATGATATCAGAAATGGAAGTATCTAGTTTTTCGCATAACTTTGATTGCAGTGTCAGTTGTTCCGAATATATAAGGGATCACTGTCCTTGTAAGTGCAAGTGACACTTATTTAAGGTTTACACAAGGCAACAATATGAAGCTCTAATGTTCATCTTGCATATCTGGCAACATCTGCTTCTCCATTCCTATAGGTACCGCAACTACTTTGTCATCTATTGTTAAGAAGGAGAACTCATCTTCTTCCTGACAAACACTATCCACCTCATCAATTACTTCTTCTACTGGAAATTCTGTTTTCTGTTAAAATACAATAGTATAGGTATATTGTAAGGGTATTAATGAAACATATTTAAGAAATATCTGAACATTTTTTGCTATATTTAGGTGTTGAACCTTTCGCCTAGTGTTAAAGCTCTTTCTGATGGAGTGTGAGGATAAGTGACCGAATCGTGTTTATGATAAAAAAATGTATTACTTTGATCTTGCTGCTGCATATCGACCCTTTGACCGTTTGTTGTTCTTTAATTGTGTATTTCTTTACTTTTCTGCTTTAACAATGGATTTAGTTACATGTTTATTATAACCATGACATATTAATGTCTCCATGTAAAATTTAATGGTATTAAAAAGCATTAGCCAATAACAATATTTCAAAAGTATCAGTTGACAGCTGCTAAAATTATTAAACTAAAACTATCTGAATGGACAAAAAAAACTTTATGCCCTTTTGATGATATAAATACTGTACTACAGTATATTCAGAATGTTTTTGCAATATTTTATTTTAGCTTAAGTTAAAGGCGACAGGATTGCAATAATTTGAACTTGCTATTTAAATTTGTATAGCAGAATATCAATGTATCATTTCCTATAATTGCAATAATTAACCTCACAATTTGTCTGTTGTTCAAGACACAACATAAATCAGGGTTCCCACTCTTCCCAGAAAAAATTCAAGGACTCTTCAAAGGGTATTTTCACAAAATTCAAGGACCAAAACAGCATTTGTACTGCTATTTTATTCATTCAACATGTCTTTCAAATTAACTTTTTCCAAGAACATTTAAGTATTAAACTTCAAATTATGAACTTATATACAAGGAAATGTTATACGCACTTCAACGCAAGTTTTCCAAGGCTTTCAAAGTCACTTTTTTATCTGTTTAAAGTGAGTTTATTATACAACAGGAGAACCATGTGACATACCGTGACTAAGGTCTGGGATGTTGTTGAAAGGGAAACTTCATTTATGTAGGTATTTGTAACACTGTCTGTTATGACAAGTCTCCAGGTTGAAAGGTTTCATTCACACATTTGCACCATAAGGCCACCTAACATTTGTTTGTTGCATCTTCAAAATATATTTATTTTGACATTCTCAGTACTTCACATACAGCTTCTTCCTGCAATAAAAGGTAAATCAATAAAATACTGCATTAGACTTTCCATTGGATAATAATGCATTTTGCCTTTCATCTCAAATAATGTTTTAAAACAGCCATTCATTTGCTGATCGTGTATCTGAAGACATCAATTTGATCAATTATCTTAATTTAGATTCTCCATCTAGCATTGGCAGTGTTTTCCGTGGACTTTTAAAATTGAAAGTCATTGCAATTTCATATCCGAGGCCAGGGTCATTTCCAAGTATTGGAGGTCATACAGGAATATGGTAAATCGAGTCGACGCTTATGTACTTAATTTATGACACATTCAGTCTGTAGTAATAATGAAATTGAAAGTTGAAACTGAAAGTACATTTTCGGAAAATCGCTGTAAGGTTAGAACATGTGACCGGTGTATTTAATACAACCTGCGAATTTAAACGTTTACATGTTAATTATCACGCATGTTTGAACGATACATGACTTATGAATGAGGGAAAATACTGCAAAATATTAAACAGAGCACAGAGACGAATGCTGGCTGCATCATAACAATAACAAATAAAATGTAGGTCAACCACGCGATGGGTCAACCACAATGTTGAAACGATAAAATTCAATAAATATACAGTTGAAAAGATTAGTTAATGACATAAATCATAATATACAACAAAATCACATACCTTAATTTAGCTTTTGTAGCCTACATAATCAATAATGACATTACAACGCACAATCGTTCGTTTCCCGACAAAAATTTTAATCTAGCTTTGATGTAGGTTTCTAAACGGGTATAAGGCCAGTCAAAATAAAAAAATTGGGGGAAAAAAATGCACAGAAATAATTTTTGTGGATTTGTGTCATATAAGGCATCACATTAAATATACTAAAAGTATAGGACAATCACACGGTGCAAAACGTGATTTTTGGGGTAAAATGGTTGAAAATTTAAATAAGAATGGGAATTTCTGGAATTTGCCAATAACTATGTCAAATTTTGCAATAAAACTACCAGAATTACTGTATTTAATAGATATTGCATACAGTACAAAATAACTTAAGTATAGAAACATTGAACAGTTTTAATGTCATTTTTGGGGTAAAACCTTAAAAAAAATGACCAAAAACATGGGAAATTTATGGAATTTGCCAATAACCATGTCAAATTTTGCAATAAAACTACCAGAATTACTATATGTAATAGATATTATATTACAGTACATAATACTTATAGTATAGAAACATCGTACCGTGTGAAATAAGATTTTTTGGGTAAAACCTTCAAAAAAATAACTAAAAACATGGGAATTTTTGGAATTTGCCAATTACTATGTCAAATTTTGCAATAAAACTACCAGAATTACTTGATGTGATAGATATTATATTACAGTTTAAAATACCCAAAGTATAGATACATTGTATTGTGTGAAATGTGATTTTTGGGGTAAAACTTTAAAAAATAACCAAAAAATGGGAATTTTTGGAATTTGCCAATAACTAAGTCAAATTTTGCAATAAAACTACCAGAATTACTTGATGTGATAGATATTATATTACAGTTAAAAATACCAAAAGTATAGATACATTGTATCGAGTAAAATTTGATTTTTGGGGTAAAACTTAAAAAAATAACAAAAAATGGGAATTTTTGGAATTTGCCAATAACTAACTCAAATTTTGCAATAAAACTACCAGAAATACTGTATTTAATAGATATTATGATACAGTTCAAACTACCTAAAGTATAGAAACATTGTATCGTGTGAAATGTGATTTTTGGGACAAAACTTAAAAAAATAACAAAAAATGGGAATTTTTGGAATCTGTTAATATCCCGTTCATTTTAACTATGAAGTTTTCAGAATAGTTATTTTTAACTCATGTTATATTGCAAAATCCATACTTTAAATCATAGAAATAGTTTATAACGCGGAATGTAATATTTATTTGAAAAATATATCAAAAAAGAAATAACTAAAAGTTGCAATTTCTGGTATATTTTGCCTATTCCTGGATTAAAAAAAAACAAAACAATGAAAGTCACAGAAATGACATAAGCTACGTGTTATCTCTCAATATAACATATGATAACATTATGCTATCAAATCAAACAAGAAATGTGGTTTTGAGGTAAAAGTTCTGAAAACATAAGCGAAAATGCTATTTTCCGGAAGCGATATGAATTTGATCACACAATTATATGATTATAATAGAAGCAATGTCGGTGTCTTAATGCAGCATAATATATGCACAATGTATTAGTCAAATGCCAAATCTGGGCTGATGGCAATCTCACAGCTGACTCCTTTGCATGTGAATCAGGCTGAACTACATTCAAATCCAACATTCTTGTAGCTACATGCTACTGTACGGCAGCCAGTTTGACAAGTGCACCGTACAACTATCATTATGTGAGCACGAGCTGGCGCTCTTCCAGTTGACACTGGATATAGTTCGTTGCCTACTAGTTCCCAACCCCCATTCTAGCGGGTTCAAATCATCATGTCCTTTCCAGTCCTGCATTTTAGAGATACTCACAAACTATTGTACATAGATGCATCAGACGTAGGTGGTAGTTTCTTTGGGGTCCACATAAATTGATGTTATTGCAACCTTTTCAACAAACGTAAAAAAGCATACGATGTTCAAACTTTGCCCCGACTCCCTTTCATATATGCAAACTAATGCTTGTCCCTGACCGTGTTCTGGCCTCCTTAGAAACTACTTCTGGACTCGGATGAAAGTTGTGTGAAAAATATTATATTCCATCATGCAATTCTTGGATGTGACACTACATCAAAATTGTATGGTTTGAACATTGTATGCTACATCTACGTGTGTTGAAAAGGTTGCCAAGACCTCAATTTATGTGGATTTATGTTACAAATATATATTACATCCCCATCATAAACTATTTCTATAATTTATATTATTGATTTTGCAATATAACATTTGGTGAAAATTACTGTTTTGAAACTTTTACAGTGAAAATGAACGGGAAATTATCCGATTCCAAAATTTCCCATTTTTTTTTTAGTTTTACCCCAAAAATCACATTTCACACGATACAATGTTTCTGTACTTAAGTATTTTGTACCGCAATATAATTTATATTAAATACAGTAATTCTTGTAGTTTTGTTGCAAAATTTGACATAGTAATAGACAAATTCCAAAAATTCCCATTTTTTTATATTTTTTTAAAATTTTTACTCCAAAAATCACATTTCACACGGTACTATGTTTCTATACCCTAGGTATTTTGTACTGTAATATAATATATATTAAATACAGTAATTTTGGTAGTATTATTGCACAAATTGACATAGTTTTGGGCGAATTCCAAAAAATCCCATTTTTTTTTAAATTTTCAACCATTTTACCCCAAAAATAACATTTTGCACAGTGTGATAGTTTTATACTGATAGTATATTAAATGTGGTGCTTTATATGACACAAATCCATCAAAAGTTTGTCTGTGCATATTTTCCCTCTTATTTTTCCACTGGTCTAATATATGTTTGGCAAATTTCAGAAATTCTCACTTTCATTTATATGTTTACTATTTTACCCAAAAAATCACCTTTTTCACTGTATGATATTCTGAACCTGAGATATGTTGTAGAGCAGTTTAATATCTATTAAATACAGTTATTGAGGTAAATTTATTGCTAAATTTCGTCGAGTTATTGACAAACTCCAGAAATTCCCACTTTAATTTGCTGTTTTTTTCACCATTTTACCCCAAAAATCACTGTTCACAACATATGATGTGGCATTACTTAAGGTATGTTATGGTGCAACATAATGTCTATTGAAAACAGTTATTCTGGAATTTTTATAGCTAAATCTGATTTTGATATAGTCAAATTCCAGAAATTCATACTTTTTTTACCTTTTAGTACATTTTACCCCAAAAAAAGCAATTTGCACTGTAGGATTTTCCTATACTTTTTTTTCCTTACACGGCAGATATTAAACAATACATTTATGCCGAAATCATTTCTGTGCATTTTTTTCCTTTGTTTGCCTTTTGTTCAGTAGATTGACTGGACTATATCCTTATCATAAGAACCATCAGAGATGTTCGTATCGGAAGCAATGCTAAAGAAATGCGTATTTAAATTGTTTACATTATTTTCTTGACCTGTAACCGTTGCATTATAAAATGCATGCTGTCTGGTAAACAACCTGTTTTATTCAATGAGTTACTAGTAAAAGATTTAAGACTGCGCCAAAGTGAAGATGGGGATTGATTGTCCTTAACAGCATTATTGTAATAATTTGTCTTGCTTTGCTTAACAAGTTTGGTACATTTGTTTATAGAAGCTTTGTAAAGACACCAGTTTTTCTTAGAAAAGTAATAGTCTCTTGTTTTTCGGGCATTTAGATTGTTATCAGTTAACCAGTCTGGCTGAGTAGAATGTCTTATGTGTTTACGTTTGATTGGAGCATGCTTTTTGAGAATTTTGATCAAAGTTTTGTTTAAACAATTGATAGCAACGTTAGGATCATATTTTCCTTCAATACATTGTAATTTCAGAATTAAATAAATCTACAATAAACGCGCTTTCATTGAAGTTTTTAAAACAGCGATATGAAATACATTTATGACCGGATGTTCCTGGTTTAATTTCTTTCCTATTTGTAAAGCCTTTGATCTTGTGAATGATAAATTGAAAATTATCTTTTTATATCAAAAGGGATTTAACATGTAGACATAATGAGTAGACAATTCCAAGGACATTTGAAGTACATGTACAATGTCTGTCATGCATAACCTGTAAACGCAAAATCATGAAATTGCATACAACTGAAATGTGTGATTTGCCATACAGAACGTTGTAAATGTACATAATTTGGTCGGCAAAATGGACCAATATGGCTTGTTTTAAACAGATATCTTGATATGTTTCTTAAATTTACGATTGAATACAAGATAATTTAACACAGTGCTAAATTACGTGTATTTTCTATCGACGATTATCTCTGCCAAAACTACATAATGCTTTTTGATGTTTTAATTATAATATGCATTACGTAGTCTTTGTGGAGTTGTTATGGCTTATTTATATCAGTTCATGCTATCTGTTAGCCATCAGTTGACTTCATATGTAGTTCATCAAAGGAAATGCTTCGTTCTTGTAATCAAAATGCTGTTAACTTAGGTTCGCTTGAAACAAAGTACGCATGCATTCTTTTATAATTAATACATCAAGTATTATTGTTCATTTAAAGGCTTGTTTTATCCTTATATATGTTCCTCATTGTAAAATAAACTCCACATTCATGCATTGTCCAATATTTTTAACTGGATTCGCGATTTCGTGTTTGCCGCATTCCGACTGCAAAAAGCGCGCTGTTGTGTTCCTGAACAGCTGCCTTATTGTGTATGTGTTATCAGATAGTACATTACTTCAGTAGCCTGCACACTATCTCCGAAATAAGTCGAATTGTGTTTAATACAAATGTTCCAAACTGTGGTGATTTTTTATATGACTGTTGCTGAACTGATAATTACGTTTTGTGTTTCTTACATAGCATCTCAGCTAGTATCTCGGTACGATGCCCTCCTCATCTGAGTTGTTCTTTAAACAAATTATTCAATGTTAACCATCAGAAACTTGTCAATAAATTGATTTATAGATCTAGAAATTATGTTGATACATGTGCTGAGCTGTTCGCTTTATTCAGCATATTATCCGCCATCTTGGGGTCAACAAGTCAATCAGAATACTGCTATTAGCGTAAAATATGACGCAGATACCGGTACTGCATGATACAGTGGTATAATTATCCACCGAAAGGCCGAGACGTCGTGACAAATATATACACACTTTACAGCGAAAGTATTTCATTATATAGGCATTAATAGAATCCGCCCTTTCTCTCACTTGTTGTGACCAGCGGGGCGCTCACCGTTGCAATTGAGTACAAAAATGAGCGAACGAGCGTACGAAGTAGATCTAGCAATACACTTTCTAACATATCGTAAGTACCACGAAAACCGGGTGGACCATGATACTACAAAACATAAAATGCATAGTGCCAGCTCTTATATTTATAAATAAACTGCTAAATAAAAATGAAAATAGTATACCTAGATCTATATTTTTATTTAGCGGTTTTCGTGGTACTAACGATATAGGCCGATATTTTGAATTATAAAAATAATTATCAAAGCAAGACTGACATAAAAAGCATACACAATCGTCTGTAATAATCATTATTCTAAACACTAAAGCCAGTTTCTTCTTTTTCAAGTCCGGGATGCCTCTTATATTGTAAATAAGTGAGCGGTGTGTATGTAAACAAGTTTTCGTGGGGTCGATTGAACGTATCAACATGCAGTTTTAGGGTATTTTGTGTTAATATTTCAAGATAATCGATTAATTTTGGAACGGTCCGCTTGTGACGTATGATTTATAGCTCCGCTTGTCTAAAGAATACACAACTGTGGTCGGCTGAATCACTGCATGAACTCACGAATGGAAATTATTTTATGACTGCCTTTTGTTAGTTTTAGTAGAAATAAAAAAAAAATTTTTTAAACCGGGTTAGAGAACGTTCTTCACATTTAACATGCTCATGTGCAAACGGTGTTTATGAATGCATACCACGATTTCTTGACATACAACGAAAATCCGTTAGGCGACCATACATGTAACAAAATTAAATTGGAATTTGTTGATCGGAATTTGCCTCGCTATATGTATAAAATGTGTTTAATTCCGAACAACTTATCTATTTGTTTACCGAGTTCACTCCTTTGAAGGAATGCATTTGTTCACATGACAATATCATCCATGTGTTTCTAAGGGTTAAACTAATTATATCACATTCTTAAGATTCAGCTACGTCAAATTCAAAATCGCGTTAACGCCACATGCTCTACCTGCTACAAACTGTTCCTTTGTTAACTTCAAATTTCCGCGCCTTCGCAGTTTGAATCGATGCAAAAACAATGTGGACAAATTTGACGTTCCTTATGTGACGTCATTATGAATGATATGGCATGCGAAATTAAGCAAAATGTGTCTTCAACGTACGTTCGGAATTGACCCCCTGTTCGACCTTCCCTACGCCCGCTCTTATTGATATAAATGGAACACACAAAATGTAAAATCGCTCACATATTCGGACGACATCAACAGATCATCAGTGTACACACGAAATTGTAAGAATACTGCTGTCACAGCAGAGCGAGTGCACTAAATTTAGAATTTCTTAAACTGTATTAATTTGTTTTCTTTGTGTACAGCTTCAACATATGCTGACATTAAATCTGGTTCAAATATTGGTATTAATCATCGTTTTCTAGTTTTAGCATTCGTGTTCATATTTATCGCATTTATCATTTTGGCGGACTCGTTAAAAACATTCAATAAACGTGAACATTCATGAATGTTAGTTCCTCCATATAGCCCACCTTTCAGTAATATTGATAGACGAAATATTTGCCTTTATTTATGTTTTACAGATACGATTGTTATAAAATTAACGACTTATTATGTATACTTAATGAACCAAAACTCCTAGAATATTGATAGATTTGTGGGCAATTCTTGTAACAATGATTTTGTGAATAGGGCGACTTTTTGGCTCTTTAGATTTTAGTAGATTTTAAAAATAATACATTAAATGTATGTATATGTAGACTATATATGAACAAGCTTAGGGTCGCACACAAGAATATTTGAGTAATATTGTTTCAAAATCGGTAATGTAATTTCTGAAAAGTGTGACAGCATGGACATACATTGAATAATTGCGATAGAATGTGTGCTCAGGTGAGCTAAACTCATAAACAACGGCCATACGAAAACACTTAACTATTGTACATGTATGTGCACGATACATAAAAGGTAACTAAGCAAGGTAAACAAGAACCTTGAAATACATTTTGGAAACAAAATAGAATGCGACTAGCACATTTCATTCTTATTCTTCTAAATGCAATTGCTTCTGAAAAAGATCACAAGTCTTCACTAGTTCTAAACAATGCAAAGTGTTAACAGTTACGCGTAGCATTAATTACACAAAGAAAATACACGACAGGTGAACTTGGCATTGTATTCAAATATTGCGATAAAATACACTCCTTTAATTATATTTCTTGTTTTATATGACACGAATGGAATATTGACTTCATTTAAAACATTGGTAATCTATTAAATGGCATACGTATTTATTTTAAGATTAATTTATATAATGCACGTTGTTAACATAGTTTCGAATCTCGATTATTTTGTATATTTTCAGTGATGCACTGTAACTGTCAGACAACAACCATGACACCTGCTGTTGCTGATGTAATTGAAGGAACCAATGTAACACTTGTATGTAAAGTATCTACAGCAGTGACATTCACCACCTGGATGCTGAATACTTCCAGTCAAACACCAATACTGTATAATCAAAATGGAACATGTATTGGCTTAAATCTTGATGATACAGATACATATTCTTATGCATGTAACACTACAGTATTTATGCTGACAGTACATAAAGTAAATCGGAGTCAACATAATGACATGTGGACATGTATAGCTGCTAGTCAATCAAGTGGATCACACTCAGTTATTAAAGTGAAAGGTAAAGTTAAGTTTTATTTTGAGTTTATAATAACACTATTATCGTATTAAAGGCCTTCTGCCTCATTCCATAAACTGGGGCTAGGCAAAATGAAGTTGCTCCTAATTTACTTTGCTGTCTCGCTGACTTAATGTGAAGGAATATCACTAAACACAAACATGTTAGTGTAAACATGAATATATATTTGGACATCCTAAAATGGTGTTGATGTATAAGACATACGGCAAAACTACGAAACCTCGAACTGCCGTCGGACCAAGCAATTAGTTCGAGCCATCTATTGTTCGAGGCATCTACGGTATACGTGTAATTGTATGAACTGACTTTCGCCGGTGCAAGTGTACTAAGCATGTTGAACGCATGTCATGTGTGTTGTTTGTGTTTCCATACTGAACACACCTCGATCAATAGTCGCAGCATTATTCATAATAATAATAATTAAAACAAAAACAGAAACAGATTTAAGTAAATGATTCGTTTATTCTTATACACATGAATTGCTTGTACATCGTACAACTATCAAGTAGTTATCACAACGTGCGAATAACATGTGTCGCGAATCTTACCCGTAATCAAATAATAATGAGGTAGTTCGATCAGCAACTATTGTGACTATAGTGACTATGGTTGGATGATAAAACTCAATCTAGTTCATCTACGGTCTAGTTACTCTGGTCACTCTTCGAACGTGGATGTTGAATACTATATAGAGGTTTTCCGAACATTAACTATGGTTCAACCACCGATTTATTACGGTTGAACTATAGTCGATATTCGGAACACCTCTGTAGGAGTTTCAACCCTCCAAATTCTAAGAGTGACCAGAGTGACCAGTGTAACCAGACCATAGATAAACTAGACTGAGTTTTATCATTCAACCATAGTAACTATAGTTGCTGATCGAACTACCTCATAATAAGCGGTCAATGAAAGGTGTGAATTATTGTATATTGTTCGACCTATCTATGGTAAACAATGAATGAAATGGCAGCAAATCCTGTTCGAGTGTTCGACCTATCTCTGTTCGAGTGATTTCCTGTCTAATAAATGATATGAAATAAGAAGGGATTTTGCCGGGACATAAGAACCGAGGTGTCTACTGTGTTCGAGCCAAAACTGTTCGAAGTTTCGACGTTTTACTGCAGTCTTATTGTGAATGTGTCTTTACTCTACAACCTTGAAACGAATGAAAAATAACTGAACTATTCCAATATTTCTTAATTTTATCATTATTCAAATTCTATGAACTACTGATACTCAAAGACAAAATACATGTACTAACATCTCAAATATGGGTGTGTCAGACGTAAACAGTCTTTTCTATAACTTCGAACTTGATGTGACCGAGAATATTAAATTGAACATTTGTCTGAAACTAGAAGAGTTCTTATTGATCCGGGACCAAGTTTAAGTACAGAGAGAATTTTGTTCGAAATCGCATTTTCGCGGTTGTACCTTTTGTCGCATACACAATATTATATATATATTCAAATGAATAAAATCCACTATGTATTGAATCTAATTCCCATTTTAAGTCAGCAAAAATGTTTAATATGAAAATCTTGCAAACGGTAAAGTTGAGTATAATCTACTACGAATTTGCCTATTCAAACATATATATTGATAATACACACTTGGGTTAATGTAAGAGAGACAAAAAGCTGCTACATGGAACGCCACACACATAAGACAGTGCCTCCCACACAGACCTACGTAACAACAACAATCCATAAAAAGCTCAAAGGGTATATACCATACGTAAGGAAACATGGGCGCAAGGAATGGCCTGGTCGACCATACGTGATATCTAGGAGAATCAAGGAGGACAATAGGGGGAGGAGGAATTAATGGATTGAAAAGATCACAGGACAATAAACTGATCCTGAGAAATTCACAATTGGGTAAAATCACGTAGTATCACCTGCTTTCATGACAAATAACGTGATTTTATACATTTGTGAATTGGAATTTGGGCAACGAATTTGCAAAATAAGAAAGTGTACATCCAGTAATGGAGCTCGTCACCAAATGTGAATCAGATCATGAGTTAAGACAGCACGTCCAGTGGGAATTAGTGAATTTTAGTTTTTTGGTCATACCTTTGAGTTATAATGTGTAAGTGATAAATAGTACTTACTCATGTACATAAAACTACATTTTAGCGGTAATGGAATCTTTATATGGTACAAAGCAAAATTCAGATTTCATACCAGGAAAAGTATGTTCATATGTTTTATGCCCCCCACTTTAAGAAACTAAATTTCTAACCCTTTTATCAGATATTATTTAAAGGTTGCCTGTGATTATATGTCCTGTAGGTTTAAACAGATTTTTAGATTTTGAACAATCTCATGACTTCCGTCCATATTGACCACAATTGTTATCAGAGATATGGAGATCAGATGTAATATTTTTATAATTAAAGACTGCATTGCGTATAGGTTTATTGTATTTATAAGATATAATAGGTAGTTCTGAATTTTTAAAGTATATAGGAATTAAATAGTTTACAGTGTTTTTTCTTAATATGCTTTGTATATTAAACTAGAGAGTGGATCACCTTGTTTTAATCCAATATGTGAGGAAAAAAAATCGGACGTTTTACCTTTGTATCTAGCCCCGCATACGTGTCTCTGTACTCCGACTTTTACACGCGTCCTTCGTAACAGCGCCACGCACAAGCCTATAGTAAAAACCTGGGATTATGCCGCATGATTTTAACGGCACTATTATGGCGTCTTTATTATCGACCGAACAGACTTTTGAGGGTGCGGAAAAACTGTAGCAATCTTTCACGAGTAGAAGCACACACAAATCGAATTTCTAGCGCATCTGTTTAATTGTATTATACATAGCCTTTAAAGCCGATACAAATTGTGTACTGACTTGAATGTTTAATATTTTTTCACATAAGAACGATCTGTTGATACGGTCAAAGCATTTTTCGAAGTCTATAAAGACACAATATAGTGTTTTCGCAATAATTGCATGTAACAGGAATATAGTCAGTCGTTGATTTGCCCTTTTGAAATCCAAATTGGTTATGTGATATAAAATCATTGTCATGTGACCATTTAGTTAGTCTATTCATTATCACTTGAGAGTAAATTTTGGCTAAAACGTTTATTAAAGTTATCCCTCTGTAATTTTTTGGTTCTTCCGTACTTCCTCCCTTGAAAATTGGCGCAATTATACCCCCCCCCCCCAAGATATTGGATATTCCCCGCTCCTGAATATGCGATTAAATAATTTTAGAATAAAATATGATATTTTTTCAAATGAATGTTTATATATTTCGGCTACTAGTTCATCAAGCCCGCTGCTTTTGTTATTATTTTGCGAGAATACGGCTTTTTTAGTTCATCAAGGGTAATTTCATTATCTAAAAGATCATCCTATATATTTATATCAGTTAAATTATGGTCATGATTATCGTAACTATCGTTAGATCCAAATAAATGTTTAAAATGGTCATGTAGTTCTTCAACTGTTAATGCTTTAGCATTAGTTGGTGGCTTTTTATACTGTTGTTTAATTTTCGACCAAAACTTCCTGGGTTTTTAACTGCCATTTCTGATAATATTTGTTTTTGTGGTTTTTGATATTTCTCTTTTCTTTTTATTTTACAGTAATATTGTTTTGCATTTAAGAAGTTTGTCTTATTTTCATAAGTTTTATACCTCAAATATAGGTTTCTTGTTTTTTTAAACTCACGTCTTGCATTAAAACATTCAGTATTGAACCATTTTTGTGTTTGTTTTTGTTTGAAGTTTTTTTTACGAGTTTTACCAAAAACGTCAGCGGCTGATTGATGCACTATTGACATGAAGTCTGATAAGATATCATTGATATTTTATCATTAGAATCTAAATCCGATGCTAATTGTGTCATAGATATATATATAAATGTAACATCGTAGTTTGCAATCGAATTGATAAGTGTCGCAGCGAATATTTACCAATTTCAGGAAAACTGATGAATTCAGCCATGATTGAATATTGTTGAGACAAGGGAATTGAACCCGAAAAACAACTTAAACAGGAACTTGCACATATATTATCTATTTAAAGTTTACCAATTATCACGAGTCAATTAGTTTTACAACACATACAGCAAAACACGCGAATAGTAAATTTTACAACACCGACATAACAAAAATGCGTATATATACAAGACGAGTAAGTTTGCCAGTACCGGAATCGGATATGTCGACATAACGGGTTTCGACTGTATAATAATGGACCTGTCTTATCAGGGTCATTATGTATATGCTGTAGATTCGTGCCCCTAAGCAGAAAAATAATTGCAAGTTCATTCAGAACACACTTTACTTACATGTTTTTCATTTTAAACGAAGACCTTACCAAATTGATCAGTAGTTCTTCTGATTTTTTAAAGAAAAATATAAACAAATTCACAGGCAGCGGGTATTTATTAATTTTTTTTTATATTTCTCAAAATGTCACTGTCTGCACCTTTTCTCCTATTCTGTGCTTTGTTAATGCATGACCAACTTTCATTACGGTTGACAAGGGAGACAAATCGATCAATTAATTTTCTGGTTGTCTGCCCTGACCAAAATGACCAGTCTTATCTGTTTTACAACCGATTAATCTGATAAGAGATAAGACCCCATGCTGGGAGATGCCATAAAATATATCTACCCAGTCTTGTAATTCAGTGTGGGTGATAAATCCGAATGCAGCGATTATACAAGCTGTTAATTAACATCGAGTGCGCTTTTATGGAAGAATTTGGGGGAAATATGACTTTTTATAGAAAGGCCTAGAGATACAATATTGGTGTGGTTAATTTAAGGGTGACAATAAATCGACTTTTAATCTGTAGAAATTAAATAAAATGTTACAAAGTAAAACTTGATTACAATGAGTACATGTATACATGTACTTTTTGGCATCCTCGGTACCCAGGCTATTCATAACATTATCATAATGTATGTTATGAATAGCCTGGGTACCGAGGATGACTTTTTGGATGCTATTGTTTAACCTTATACTTAAAAGTGAAACTAATTCTATAAATAATGCAATTGTTTAGACAAACAAGTTTTAATAACAGTAAAACTTGATAACAATAAATAGAATGTCTGCGATGATATTGTTGAATTTTATACTTTAAAGTGAAACTTATTAGATTAATACTATTAGTATTGTAGTGCAGATGTTGCAATTATTTAGACAAATAACCTGCATAACTTATTGATATTCGTTTTATAAGTTTTAGATTGTTTATGTAAAATTAAAGACTGACACCTGCCAATTGAACATTCTGGTGATACCTGGTGTCATATGTGTGAACGACAACATTATCTCTAAGGTGGTGACCAATTAACGATTTCTAGAAGGTGGGGTAATTGATAGTTTGTAATGTATTTTCACTAAATAATAGTCGGCGCTATCCTGATTTTTCTTTTCGTCTGAGCAGTACTGTATTTTGCTATTATATATTGAGGAGTTAACATACTAGCACCAATTAGCTTTGCCTGCAAAAATATACTTTCTACTCAAAACACAGTAAACTCTCATGGAGTGTAATCTATAAATTTACTAGTTTATTTATATAACGAATGATTCAAACTAATTTATGAATCCGACTGTATGATGATAATTAATGTATTATATGTGTTCATGATATGTGTGGAAGATCAAATATACACCACACATATTTTAGAACTATTTGTCTGTACTATAATATATGTTATGTTAAATTTTATGGGCCAGTATCTATATATTTGCTCTGAATTGAAACAAAATGTTTATCGCAATTGAAATTAAGTAGCTGCTAAAGAAAATTCGAAATGGTCTTCTAGAAATAATTTAGCGCATCCAGTATAACTTTACACCATAAACCATGGTCCAGCGAACAATATAGCACGCCAGTTAGATGAGATAAGATCTTAAGTGACCACATGTGGAGATACGGCGCTGTGATCGATATACACATGCAGTTACAATATGAAATCGAAATAAAATAAAATGGAAATCATCAGGTTCAAAGTAAAAAAAGGATCAAAATGAAATAATTTATTTTTTATCAAATTTACATATTTGTAAAGCTTAAGGAATGAAGTTTGTAAAGCCGCTTGCACAAATTTAGATTTCCTTTTATTTAGTGAGATATTGGGTTTTAAGCCCGACCAGTCCGTTTTTTCCCTTCTTTGTCTATATATCCATGGTTCGTGTCTTCAAAGTTAAAAAGGACCAACAATTTATTTCACAATATTTCCGAAAAACGGAATATGTATTGCAGAAATGTTAAATTTTGCAAAACCGTTTGCACAATTTTGATATCTCAATCCGTTGTTGAGATATTAACGATTTCCCACAATTCCCATGCATTTTTCCCATACCCACGTTATCGACGGTGGCTAAGCGAGGCGCTATGAAAGTTTGGTATGAGTAGCAAAGTAGGGTCATCTGGGGTCAAAAACTAGGTCAGTAGGCCCAATTATAGTAAAACCTTGTTAACACTCCAGAGGTCAGAATGTTGACCGCAATGAAATCTAGACCAAGTTCGAGACTGGGTGATCTGGGGTCAACAACTAGGTCCTCTGTCAAATTAAAGTAAAACCTTGTTAGCACTCCAGAGGTTACATGTTTTACTTTATCTACATGATACTTAGACAAAATGTTTGCCTTAATACAGTCTAGGTCAAGATTCAAACTGGGTCATCTGAGGTCAAAAACTAGGTCACGTGATCAAATGATAGAAATTCTTGCGGATTCTAGGGAGGCTGCATTTTATACCAGAAATACATAAAACTTGATCAGAATGTTTGTCTTAATGAAATGAAAGTCCGGTGCGGTACTGGGTCATGTTGGGTCAAAAAGTAGGTCACAAAGTCAAAGCATTGAAAATCCTCTTGGTCTCTCTTGAGGCCAACATGGCAATGTACTCAGTTGAGCGATATAGGGCCATCATGACCCTCTTGTTTAAAGTCACACAATATAGTATATGTTTGCTGCTTGCACCAGAAGTATTATAAGACAGTAGTATACTACAACATGTACTAAGCTATTTAACTTTCAGTACCGCTATGTGTGGTTGGCAGCAGTAATACTATTGTTAGTGCTGTAGCTGCTACTACTTCTAACGGAGTTGAGAGCTCCAAAACTCAGTATATAGAAAGTGGTATCAGTACGAGAATAACATGAACTTTTAATTTCACAAGTGAATGTTTTTTATTTCAGTTCCAATTGTGTCAGTGACGATAACACCATCTTCTAGTACTGTTGATATAGAAGAAAACAATTCGCAGCAATTTACATGTATAACATCAGGAGGACGTCCAGCTGGTTCAGTGTCATGGTACAAAATCGAATCTGGTGTTAAGTCACAAATAAACCAAAATGCTACAGAAACACAAACTACTAACGATAATGGTTTCATTGTAACCACTAGCGTTCTACGTTTTGTGCCAACAAGAGAAAAGAATGGGATACAGATCTACTGTGAAGCTGGTAACACAGCAAACAGTAATAAAGTGAAGTCCAGTGAGAAGCAACTAAATGTTCTCTGTAAGTACAATAAGTCATTATGATACTGGGTTCTGGCGTCATATTATCCTAACAAGAACGTCTGAATAATGTGATCAATTTAACTAAGCAATTCTTAGTAAATGATGGCATTCTTATGAATGTTTTCAAGATTATTGCATGCATCTTTGAATCCATTGTTTTTGGAAATTATTGATAGATGAAATTTGGGTATGCAAGTACAATTATGGAGACCTAATAACCCTCTTATTTATTTTGACCCATTGTTTGTTTTGTTTTCACATGATTCTCTTTTTGATATGATGTATGCTTTGAAATGTTTCTGTAGTAACCAAAAATAGAGAGGTGTTCATTGTGTGATATATTATGTGTGTCTATCAGACAAATCATATTCAGTCAACATTTACTGGATTTCTCGTATATTGTTTATATGTGAGGCTAGCATTTTGGTGGGATACATGTACAAAGATACCATATTTATCTTCATTATAATTTAATAAATACTCATGTTATTTCAGTATTTCATCAATTGCAGTTCTTTTAACAAGCTGCCTTACAAAGTTAAATGGTGTTTATGTGGCATTCATAGAGGCACTATCCATACTTTTTCACAGTATCATAATGAGTAATAAAACAAATTATGAAGAGTCACTATTGTAAATTTAATGGGGTGTTAAACAAAAAGGAAACGTACTCAAATGCCACAAGTAATAATAAATTTGGATGAAACCTGATTTCATTAAATTACTCATTTCACAGATGAAAAGATGGAATTTCCCATTTAATGTATCGCTTCAATTACCATGTTTTTCAGACAAAGCTCTGAGCCCCACTATTACAGAGGGAAGTGAATATCGAGTTTTAGAAAATGTACAGGGTCAGTTACATTGTCGTATTGAAGGCGGAAATCCTACACCGTCTTTAACTTGGAATTGTAACAGTTGGTCATCTAGTAGAACAATTGTTGGAGAAACGGTAACCCAAACGTTGTCATGGACAACTGCACGAGGTCCAGATCGCACTTGTACGTGCACATCTCAACAGTCTGGTTTTCCAATTAAATCTGACAGCATAAATGTGGCTATATTGTGTAAGTATTAAATGCTCTAAGTTTTGAATATTTAATATACGATGTATCACCATATATTAGTGCTGTGCTTGCATTCAAAGGTAATGTAACAATAGCATAGTATACATAGTATGTGAACTATTTCAGTGTCTTTGCTATTATAAGCTCGTTTTACTTTTTAATCACTGTACAATTTGCACCAGCGACTGTTAAACCAAATACCATTTTTATTGATACAAGTTGTAACTCACATTATACTCCATATTAAACGTTACAAGTCTTTTATTGACACACTGTTAAACGAAGATTGCACAAATGTCATATTGAATATAACCCAGTACATCTTACTGAATGTGCTACGACTAAGAATGTTAAAAACGGTGCGAATATGAATGGTATGAGCTGACGATGCATTGAGCGCCTGTCCAATTAATATTTTCTTTTTTGTGTGTCTTAAATGTACATCATATGTAATTAATATATGTTTCATGATTTTATGTATTTGTTATAGATGGTTTCAATTTGATTGAAACGACATGTTCTGTTTGGCTATTGTTCATTAGTGGGAGTGTAAAGGTAGCGAAACAGAACATATGATTACTCAGAATTAACGTTTGTATATTTATGTTTATGATACTTACATATGAATTGTAATTGAAGGCCACATCAAATATGGTATTCATATATTGTTTGTGTGTTAATTCATTATGTATTTACAGCTATAAGTGAAATAATAATTTATGTTATTATCATTCCAGATCCACCATCAACACCAACATTTAAGGTTAATGGAAATACTGTAAGTGGAGCAATACGTTTCATAGAAGGTAAACCAAGAAGTATTCAGTGTGTAACAGAAAGTAACCCAACACCTCAGATATATACATGGACCAAGGACCAATCCTCACCCACTTATGGACAAAATCATACATTTAATAATGTACAAAGATTTAATGCTGGACAATATTCATGTGAGGTACAGAATACAATGAACCTTTCAAGTGGAGGTCCAATTACCGGAACTAACACATCCAGTGTGTCATTACAAGTTCTATGTAAGTAGTCTGTATCTGTACAAACACAATCATTTTGTAATCAGTTAATGCATTGTCACGTTTCTTGTGTTTTACAGATCAGATCCATTTTTGCAGCGCAGCAACTACAGAAATGAATATCCATAATTTGTTACCGAGTTAAAAGCTCAACAGCAGTTCCAACATTCTACAGTCATTGTTTTCAATTATTTTCACATATGTTTTTGGATGTTTCCAAGCTATTTAAAATACAAAAACAACTTGAAATCGTCGACGGGGCAGAAGGAGGAATCTGCCCTAAGGCACAGTAGTGCATTATCACGCGATATTCGTTATTTGCTACTTGCATATTGATTTGTCAAACTTTTCATAAATTGAAATGTTTTACCAGCTGCACAAGTGTACAAAGTTTCAACTTTCTAACTCTACACGTTATGCAAAAGAGCATGTTAAATATTGCTCTGAGTACCCTTTAGATGACCGTCCGCGACCCTTTCATCCATCTCCGCCTCTTTCTTATACAATAGTTCAGATAGCAATCCATATATGGTATACACAACTAGAGATCGATATACAGTATACACTGTTTTTTAGAGACCTTCATTGGGAATCAGCTGATAAGGTCACATATACAGGGAGTCCCTTAATACAGGTTAATACAGTCAGTGACTTACTTCCAAATACGATGTAGATTGAATGTATTAAACTTATGTTATCATTATACTGTGGTATCACTTAAATTCGCTGAGGACGAATTTTCGCCTATTTCGCGCTGGAGACGAAGCGCGAATTTAAGTCCACGTGATTATTAACTTTTTCTGAAACTTACATGGCTAACGGAATTTTTAACTGTCCGAAAATGTGTGTATATGCACTTACGTGTTCTCTTTTCATAATATGTAGTCGTTTTTTCTGATAATCTTTGTGAAATACTTAGAAACATGGAATATTTTGGAAGGAATAATTAGGTGTGAAGGAATTTTTCGCACTCATCATGGTTGTTTTAAAGTAATTGCCGGGGAGCCATTTATGAAAGATCTCCAACACCTTTATGTGGTTTATCGATCTTTTGATGTTTCTATACTTTTCATCGTACAGTCGTGTCAATTAATGCCAAGTAACAGCTTCTATGCAGGGAAAGAAATATGTATACAGGATGTTTTCACATGATGATATATGAAATGACCGTGGATTTTTTTTTTTTTAAAGAATTCAATCAGTTATATGCAACTCTGGGTTGGGATTTTGTTTCGGAGATGGATAATGTGTGTGTAAACGGCAATGGGCGATTTATGGCATATCCCCGTCAATTGAGTTAAACTGTATTTCCCATACTATTGCAATTCTATACTTTATATATGAAAGTTTGCTTGATAATCCAATAAATTAAATGTTGAATTCAATTTTAAAATCGTTTCTAAACCACCTGATAGAGCAAACGTAACATTTATCGGCACATTTTGAAAGTTTTGATTGGTTTATTCAAATTGTTTCGTCATTTGAAATGTTTACGTCACACTCTCTGAGAAAATTTCTAGGAGGCGCAATTTTTGCTATTCCGGAGATTTTATTCCTACAAATCTTACGACGACATTGAAGTTAATGTACTCTCGTTATATTACACTCTCGTTATATTGACTGATTACGTCACACTTTAAAGTAGTGGTGTCCGTTATAACTGTTTTGTTGTAATAATTACACGTCAAATTTCCCGCTTTGGTCAGATATGTTGATCGTATAGTGTTTGAATAATAGGTATATAACCACTAATTAACTGTTTCTTGTTTTCATCTGCATACATGGGGGTGCCAGTAATTGTGACACAAATGTCTTATGTGACGCAGTTATCAGCAATGCAAACGGTAACAAAAACTGAAACTCGAGTGTTTATATTTTTATGTTGGCATATTGAATGCGTTGATAGGGAAGACTTTTACGGGTTACATGCAGAAGATCTGAAGGGATTCCCCTTCCAATGTGAAATATTTGACTAACTTACCGATATAAGAAACACGTGTTTAATTATGTAGACATGTTATGAACAAGTAATGACTGCCGATGCCATTTTTGTTTGTTTTTTATTTACACTCAAATGAGTTATTTATCATCTTTATAAGGCAGATTTACTCTAGCATCAATATTTTGAAATTAATACATGGAGGGCAGAAGATTTATCACTAATAATAACTTAATCAACTTTGAAATATCATGTGCCGTTAACTGTCTCACACTGTCGATACATATTTAGTGTCATTATACCGTATCGATAATCCGGACACAAAACTATGACGTTGCGCCGGAGGTGTTAAAACCGACCAATCAGATTGCTTCAATGTCATACTGATTATATACATGTCGCTTATCATGCGTCTGATGTTGACGTATAAGACATTTGGCCATATAATATTTAACCGAAAATTATAAAAATTATATATTTTAATTAAAATTCAAAATCGTTTTAAATCAATCCACCAAATATGTACGTATACGTCTTATAAATACTATTTAAATGATAAAAAACGTTTAAATATTTTTTATAAAAGATGTTAAACCAAGTTTAGAAATCTGCAAGCGAGATTGCATACATGTGCCTCAGAAAACCCATGATTATGCATATCGTGAGCTTCGCGATCTAAATACAGAATGAAGCTCAAATGGCATTGTTTTAATCCAACATGTTGTTGCATTAAATCAAAACGTTAGAGATTTACTTGGCAGATGTGGCAAAAAGGAAGAAAATTTGTGCTCTCCTTATTTGGAGGAAAATAAAGATATATATTTAGAATGTTTCCCAAAAAATGTTGATTTAAACTTAACTCATGTATCAAGTCGTTGTTAGTTAGGCTTTGATCGAACTTACAATACTACGGTTTGAGGATTTTTAAGCCATAAAATGATTCTAAATGCAAAATAGAGAATTGCTTGCTCAGAAGTTTCTAGTAGAATGTTTGATGGCTAAATTCTAACTACACTCAATTACCTTAATACTTCATGCTACCGGCCGAATATCTCTTATTCATTTTACTGATGACATCAGGCAATTTTGACGAGAGTTGATTGGTTCTCTACTAAATTTGACACATACTTTGTCGAGGAAACTACCGGTAATTAATATTGTAAGAACGATCGATAACATACATGACAGTTTGATATTTGTGTTGTGTTTTCCTATTATAAAAGATGCTAGTAAATGCATGTTTCTGAAGCATGCATTATAACTTATCTCAGTAATACCTTGTGTGTATACATTCTGCATGATCCTCACTTGACAGGTATAACGGAGGAAAAATCGGCTTCCGATATAATGAAAATAAGTGTTCTTGGTAAGTTATAAACTTAATATTTAACTTCAGTTTATTATCAAAAGGTGTGAATGATGACTTCCTAGTTGCTCCGTAAAAAAAAACACATTTTCTTCTTTTTCATATGTGAAATATTCTCGTAATTAGTTCAGCAAGTTGTTCTTGTTCTGATTTAAACATATCTTTAAAATATCCCAGTGTCTGTCTTTAAGTTCAGTTACTTCATGCAGTGACTGTATTGTGGTGACTCAAACTTGATGTGCAGTATTATGAAAAGAAGCAGAACCTATTTCACTTGCGGCTTACAATCTGGAGTACAGTACTTGGTACAATGTTTTATGTGAGATAACAAGATCAGCTAAATTTATCAAAATATGCTTGTATATACTGTCGGTGGTCGAGAATGATATGGAATAGATAACAAAACGCTAGGATTATTTGTATTTTATTGCCTCATATCATTTAAGAAGTCAGAGTGGATAATGTGACTTAAATCAGTTGGTCTGTCAATGTTACCACTGATTTCTGATCCACTGGAGAACACATAGGACTTATGTCATCATTGTTTGTATTGCTTCCAGTTCCACCAGCTATTACAGAATGTAAATTCAGATACTTAACAGAAGGTACTCCTACAAACGCTCCAGAAACCTTAAAGATTATAACTGGTCATTCAATATCAATATCATGTGCTGCGACTGGTACACCACGTACAACGCTGTCATGGAAAGGTCTATTACAATCCAAAGATTCATCTGAACTGATTTTACGGAATGTTAATAACACGAATGCCGGACAATATACATTTATTGCCAACAGTACATTGATATGGACACATGGTTTGACAGTGAGAAGAAATAAGTCTCGAGAATTTCAGCTAGATACTCTTTGTAATTATATTTCTTCTTTCTTCTTTTTCTTTGTAAATCCTTCATATTCATCTATCAACTGATACCATTCTAGTTAATCTTCTATTATAAGTAGCTTCTTCTTATTCTGTTTTCATTCTTTGATTTTAACATGATGTATTGTGTTATAAACAAATAAAAATTATCAATAATTATGTTATCAAATAAATGTTGTCGATTTTCAGTTGTAATGGGGGCCTTATATAGAAAGACACGTGTATTTTAACTGTCATACATTAAAGTCAAACAATTATGCAATTTAAACAGTTTTGAAATAGAAATAAATGTTATTTAAAATAGAATACAAGACCCCTCAATTTCATACAACATGAAATTATTTGGATGGCAATTGCTATCCAAATTATCACTGGTTTTGCTTTTGAATGAGATTGTTTAAATAAAATATAACATAACAAGTTACTCTTGCGGTTCTTATGGTAGTAATTGGAGTGTGAAAATTGTTTGGTAATATCAACTGATTGCTGCATATTGTTTGTGGCCCATTTCCTTAGAACTTTGAGTGTAATGTTTAAACTTATTTATTTTACATTGATTGTGAAACAAGTGTTTAGCTCGTCTGTTTTAGACAGATGAGGTATTGTCATAGCTTCTCCGTGTCCGTTGTCCATCGTATTGTTTGTTAAGTTTGTTCTTTCAAGTCGACTTTTTCTCAGTAACTATTCATGGTAGAGCTTTGAAACTCAACACAGCTGTCTGACATCATAATAGCAGCTACCAGGACAAGTTTTATAACTCTTGACTGCATTTTGTCAAAGTTATGCCCTCTATTCACTTATAATTTTGTGTAAGTTTGTTGTTGAAGTTTGTCTTTGAAACCGTTCGGGGAATAGCTTTGAAACTTCACAATATTAATTGTTTGACATAATAGCAACCTCACAGGAAAGTTTCATAATTCTTGACTGCATTTTGTCATAGTTATGCCCCTTTTAACTTAGACATTTGGTTAATTATGTGTTCAATTCCTATTTTCCCAGGAACCATTTCAGGTACAGCTTTGATACTTCACATGATTGTTGGACATCATAACAGCAACCATACAGGAAAGTTATCGTCAAAGTTATGTCCATTTTTCACTTAGAGTTTTGGTTAAGTTTTTGTTTAAGACCCCTTGACTACCGAGCCTCCATGATATTTGGGTATTCATTAAGTCTTGAGTATATAGTTTAAAACCCGGTTATTACTCCAATATCTCATATTCAAATGCAAAAAGAAGTGAACAACAAGAATATTAAGCACACATTTGACATTTTCATACAATTTCCACACTCAAATGTTCACCATCTGAATCATAACTGTGAATTTTGTGGTTTGAGTGCTGAGTGCAAGTATCCGTAATAATCATTGGCCCTGGTCTTTTACATGTAATGTCTTAGCTTTACTAATATAACTTAGAATTTATATGATAACATCAACACATTCTCAGATAAAACATTGACTCAATATTGACTAATATGTATATTAGCCTTCAAAATAGCAAAATTACCCAGTGAAGACCTACATGTTTGAAACGTTATGTTAAAGTGTTATATAAAATAACAATATGTCTTTCAGTTTTTTCTGCCAAAACAACTAAATACATATTTGTTTTCAGAGTATAACCCCAGAAAATTGAAAGCATCTCGAGTTCAATTTTAAGTAATGTAGTGTATTTGCTGGAAATGTTGTAAGGTGCTTCATAAATTGACAAAATATTTCATTTGTCTCCAGGAATGAGATTATATTCCTAAAAATATTCAACTCTGTTATTTCAGACCCCCCTATAATAGGACATCTTTCTGCCATGGATATTGAAGAAGATACTCATTTAAGCAACACGTGTCCATTCATACCAGGAATTCCTATAAAAACAACAGCTAAATGGACGAGAAATATAGATGATAGGACATGGAATAAGGAAGTGCTAACCATACCGTCGGTGAACCGTAACGATGATGCGAACTACACATGTGAAATATATAATGTAATGGAACCCACAGCAGCGCCAACAGTTAGTACAGAAGTGAAGGTGACAGGCACATTTCACCTCAATGTTCAATGTAAGTTTTGTCTTAACTTAAACAGCTAGTTTTAGCCAAATATAATGGATTATTACGGTCAAATGTCTTGCAGATTGAGTAGATATTATTGTGCACTTGTTCATGACTAACCCATGAAGTTTGCTATTTTTTCGGCGTAGCTGTATAAGACGTGTAGCTGTGTAATATTGATTTTGACCTACAGTTTAGACCAATTTAGTTTTTGATTGGTTCATATTCTAAATGGAGAGGCAGCAAACAGGGAGTGTTGAAAAGATAATTAACTTTTTACCAAGTCTTCATTAAAACTTGATCCTAGAAGAAACATCTTAAGTAAATGATATGTATTAGTTTTTCGACCATAAATTGACATGCTGTCTTTCAGTTTCATAGTTTTTACTAATGTATCGTTGAAAGGTACTTTTATTTCCCGTGACGTACCCTACCCCTCTGGACATACTGCGGATTAGTATAAATATGGGTATTTTCTTCTAGTCTAACCTGCGGTACAAACATCAATATACCGTTAACGTCGTGTTCGAATCGCAAGGATAAACAAAGACAAGATTTACGTCTTACTGAACTTCAATATATATATAATTAGATTGTGTTTCAAATAATCTTAACATAGATAATTGTGCAAAATGTAATTTTTCAATTTATAGCAAATTGTGTAACTTGTGACTCTATACAACAATATGTAGCACTAATTAAATAACAACTTGTTTGTCAAATTACTGCAGACAGTCCATGTTAAAGATTACGTGAGAACTGTAAATTTCTATTTAACATACTGTAAGACATCATTCCACCTAGGTCGTTTATCTTTTTTAAAGATATTTCTTGTTTATTGTACTGACCTACAAACGGTATATGATTATAGAAATACATTCCATTTTACTACTCTGCTGTAACTTAGAGATGATTTGTATGGTATCAACATTTTACTACATGTATTTTGTGTCGGTACTACATTGTCCCTTGTTATTAATGTAAGACTGCCAGATTGAATTCACAATGACACTTTGCAACTAACTGTTTAATTCCAGACAAAGCTGTGGTAACATCATTATATGTCCTAGGCTTTGAGACAAACACAGATGTAACAACAGTGAACGAGACATATCCTTTACAGTTCAAGTGTACAGCCATAAGTAACCCACTTCCTACAATACAGATACGGAAAGGAGATAACACGTTAAATTCATCTGTAGGAAACATGAATCTGTTATATTCCGTTGGTAACGCAATGTGTCTAGATGCTGGTACTTACACATGTTTTGGAAGCAACAAGTTTAACAAAGAAGAGGCGTCCAAACAGCTACAAGTAAATGTTAATTGTAAGTACAATGAACCTAATGAAAGTACAGTAAGATAATAAAAATACAATTACTTTCATGATAAACTCTACCTTTTTTTCAAATAGAAAATTTCAAGCAAGATGTTTGCGTATAAGTTGATACAAATGCGTCTACTGTTATCTCTGCTTGATTGTGGTTGAAGTATGTGAGATTTTCAATTTCTTGTTTGATTGTTGTTCTATTTGTGTAAAATCGTTTATATATTATTCTACTATTTAGCATGAACATTTTATAAAGTATAAAGAGGGTATAAAGCTGTAGTATTGATGTTTGGGAATATTACAGTACATAAATATCACATGGCAGTTACATGAAGGCGAGGCTGAGATTTATATTCTGTTTGCAAGGGTTTACACCTTTTATGTCATCCCAACTGCCATGTGCTATTTATTGTATTATACCCAGAATTTTTAACTGTATAATAGAAAAACATTTTGTAAAACTTTATAGCAAAAATGGATATTTCAACCATCTTCCCGAAATAGTCAGACAAAACATATCTACAATAGAATCAACCAATTTATGATTAAAAAGTTCTATAAACAACTCATACTCCATGAATCTCTTTTATGGTATAGATGTCTCAAATCTTCATCAGGATGCAAAGCAAGATGCTCTGGATTCAACATTTAATCTGACAGCCATTTTGTGATAGGTTTTCTTTTAAATATCGTCACTATATATATATACAGGGAAGTGACCCCATGGACATAATTTGATTAATCTCGGCAGAAATGGTCAGCTTGATTTGAAAGATTCAGAGCAAAACATTGTATACATGTAGGAATGGGATAATGTGATGAACATTTGTTTGTATGTGCCTTACAATTAGGCATTTGATGAATTGTTCGAAGTTTGATACCAGAAAACCCGGTTTGCATTGCCACTTAAGAGAGGGCATATCGGTCAGTCGATTTCTGAACAATAACTTGCGACGCCTTGACATACCGTACTCAAACTTGGTCCACACATTGATCCCGGGTAGTAGGAAAACCCTATTGATTTTGGGGTCAAAGGTCAAGGTCACAGGGGTCAATTGCACATATAAGTTTCCGGCCAATTAATCAAGAATGCATTGACCTTCCCTCCTCAAACTTGGTCCACACATTGATCACAGGTAATAAAGGAACCCTTTTGATTTTGGGGTCACTGGGTCAAATGTGAAGACCACATGGGTCAATTACACTTCAAATGCTTCCCATCACTATGAATGGTGAGTATGACCATATTGTGGACTTATATTACACATAGCCTCCTCTTTCACATTTAAAGTCAGTTCATCATGTACATGTGCTGTTTCACATACACTTGAAGCATCGCATTCATGTTTTTACTGTTACAGTTCATGATATGACACCAATCTAAATATGTATACATGAAACTGTTGCTAAACCTTTTTAAAATATGTAATGTATAACTTCACATTGTGTATCCAGTTAATCTGCTTTAGATGTTTACATTTTATTAAATATTGTGTCATTTGTCTTAGCTATTGCATAGTTCGCCTCCTAGCAGTGATGGCGGTAAAATTATTATCATGTTTCCTGTCATCAACAAATCATTGAGGACCAAACATACAATACGAGTGATTCATATTTTAGTTTTGAAGGTATTTGTATAGGGGGTGTAATAGGATAGTATAGTGTAGCATAGTATACAGTAATCTTGAATGTTATTATTTAAAGGCAAATATATTTAAAGAAATTTGAGGCTTTTATGTAATATAATGCTGGTGCGGTGGCGAAAGAACCCAATTTTTCATTGTTCAGTTGTTGTTCCCTGTTCTATTGAATACCAGGTTTTTTCAGCTGTTTTTATTGCTGTTATTCGGCTATATTCCCAATGCCAAAAAGTATGTATATTTTCCTAATTTGTATGTAAAAATTTCCAATAAATCTGAAGAAAAAATTAGATCAATTTTGCCAAATATTTACAGGCTAAGTTACAGGCTTTTCACTCACATGCAGTTTATATACATAACAATTGCCCATTACTTAATCACTACACCCTTTACTTTTGTTCCTAATATATAGCTGTACTTGCTAGTCTTTTTCCAATTTCTAAGTTTAACACGCAACTAATCCCAATTTGATGGGTATGGGTCTTCCCAAAATACCCTTGTCTCGTTGAGGACGTAATTGATGCCTGCAATATAATTGAACGTGATGTGTTGTTTTATTACAGGTTCTCCTAGATTTGCTGATACAGTAAATCTAAACAGAACAAGCGAGAAAAACGAAACATATACATTCATGTTTAATGCTATAGCATATCCTGTTCCTGTGTTCATTTGGAAGAAATGGGTAGGTGATGTATGGGAAGATATGCAGGATGGTGATAATGTTCGTATTACGTCTTCAGATTTACAATATAATCTTACCATACACAGAGTAGGTCAAGGAGACTTCGGAAAGTATTTACTTGTGGTTACAAATGATTTTGGTGAGATGGAATTCCATTATCAGCTTCAACCTGATGGTAAGAGTAATGCATTATATTTATGGTATTTTGCATTTAAGCTAATCTACTCTAATCTTTGAAACTTGGAATACAAAAAGATATCAATAACAGAAAGTACAGATATTAGGCACCATGACCCTATGTCAACACATTGCAGAATTAATCCTGTTGATTTCTGAATTGTCATGACCCAAGCTCAACTGCAATTGGTCAAAAGAGATTTCGATGAAATTTGGTATATAGATAGATATTACGAGAGGGTGCAATGACCTTGAATTATTTTCCTGCATGAACTCATTGCCATTGTCTGTAGCTGACTACAAGTTCTCAAGTTCTGAATGTGTGAAGCCAACATGACAGATCGTGTCTTGATTCCATCTTTGAGAGCATCTTTATAACCCCAAAACATTTAACCGGTGCCCAAATGTTAATACTTCGTGTAATCTGTTTGACACACAATTGTAACGAACCAGTCAGAAATGAACTTAAAAAAACACCCCTGATCTGTTGATGTGTAATGCCATCTTATGTTAAAATCATGTATACATCTGTTGAGTTTCCTTGTACATTTAGAGAATAAATAGGATTTGAAGAACTCGAAGTGTTTAGGTTTTAAACCCTGTCCTGTAGATACTAGCTACTTGTCTGCGTTGATTGTGATAGTTTTCATTCATCAAGTCATTGTGCAGAACACACTGTCCCATAGGCCAGGATCCCAATTTAAGTTTAAAGGTTTGAGCCATCGCACTTGAGTATTTTGTATAGATCACCTTCTCAGCTATATTTATCATTTTAAATTACTTTATCAATGTTGGTTTTCATATTTTTAATTTTAAATGTTTGTGGATGTTTTTATGCATCATCTAATGTACGCAGATGACCCGGATGCACCTACTGACTTTCGACATGTGGAACATATGGCAACAGAATCATCAATACAGCTTGAATGGAAGCCTGGTTTTAATGGCGGACCATCACAAACATTTTATATAAAATACAAGAAGAGTTCAAGCAGCACATGGAATGATGTTAGTGTCATTGATACTGGAAAAGAGACTATGCGTTATATGTTGACTGGTTTAGAGATTGATACACAATATCATGTTATCATTTATTCATCAAATAGAAAAGGGAATTCATCCATATCGGAACCTTTAATAGCAAAAACGAAAGGTAAATTGTATTATACATTTTATAGACTGCAGTAAATTCTACCTATAACGATATCACATTCTATGATATACTACTTATTATAATAAGAATCTCACGGTACCAGCCAGCTTGCACTATAGTTCTAGTAATTATACTCTTGATAAGATGATATCACATATTACGATATGTGTGATACAGTGCTATGTTTTTACTGTCCCAAACTTTAACTTTTGACACTTTTGACGATATTTCTGACATCTTTTGGACATGTAAACTAGATAACACCATTAGCCCAATCGGTCTCATTTTGTGTAAACGATAATTCATGTCAACTTGCTACCGAAAGGTGTGAAATGCTAGTAATTTATAAACAACAGTCAGTACTCAAATTCCGGTCTCATGTGAACAGTCTGCGGTGATACAGATTTTAGTCATGTTATGTGTACAGCTTTTGTGAAAAACAAGCTGGATCTACAGTAGTAATTGTTACTTTCCGTATCTCGAAAAGATAAATTAGTGACTAAAACGATGAACAAATCTAAGACAAAAATATGAAACTACTCCCGGTTGGAAAACGAAAGTAAGACAGAAGATGACTCTGTCTCAAATTTAAAAGCTGTTGAGATTTTGTGTGATCCGATGACATCCAAGAATGTAATATTTTTGAATAAAGCTGATTAAATAATGGAATACTGGAATAGTTATTACTAATTTATTATAAACAAACATTAATCAAACATATACCGCACCCTTCAAACTTCCGATTTATTCTGCGGAAAAAATCAACATTGAATACAACAATATTCGGATACAACGATCTAAATCTGTCAGTCCCTGAATATCGTTATATGTGCAGTTTACTATATTGTTGATGGCATTTGTACAATAACCAAACCTATATGTTTACAAATATTTGTGTGAGTTTTAGGACTATAATATGAATATTTACGAGGCTTAGATTTCGTAAGTGAAACAAACAATTAGGAAAGAAGTATTTAGCTCATATGTTATAGAAAATTTAGAGCTATTGTTTTTTTTATCTTCATAAAGTGATAATCATTGTTATCTTTGTCTGCATAAAAATTGTTGACAAAGTTTATATATTTAGCTAACGTTTTGAGAAAGTGTCCAGTTGTCATCAGACTTGAATGCAACTTGCAGTGTTGATATAAGAATCCATATCCTGCATAATCTTTGGAGCCGCTGGTGAAAAACCACATTTTGGACCAGTGCAACATAAAAACTCATTAAAATGTTTATCTTAAATGAAATACAGGTCATGTATTATACCAAGTAATGAAAAGATCAAATCATGCTTGCTTTAATAGTAAGTTCAAGTCTTGAATAGCCAGTTACGTGTCTTTACAAGTGATAGCAAATGACATATAATGATCTGATCCTGTTGAAAATAACATTGGTTATATACAATTTGAATTGATTTGCTTACATTTCCTATACACCTATGAATATATGACTAGGGTGTCCTTCAATAAACTGCCAAATCAATGCAACTTTCTGAATTGATAACTAGGCCATATCTAGGGGTGTAACTAATTCTAAATTTTCTAAATGTCTGTCATGTTTTAAAAACAAGCTAGAAAGGAAGTACTTGTCAAAATCACCAAAATCACCAAATACCAGTTAAAGTGTACATAGCAAACTGCAAAAAAAGATGCTACCTGCAGGTCAATCAGACCTTTAATTCTTGTTAGTCTTAATGATATGCTGTTGAAGATGAGACATCACATGGGGTCAAAACCGGCCTCATTGGGACGAAATTTAGGTAAACAATTTTACATTGGTCCGTCAATGAAATTAACAGTATAACATTAATTTCTGCCTAACATGTACACTTAAAATGGATGTATTTGCATTTAATGTTGAATACATATTGAATCACTGTTGTAGACTGGGAGTTGTTGAAAATGTGGTATAATTAAATAATCACATTTAATAGTGAATATATTTTTCTATTTGAGACTAGTCTGATCCATACATGTAGTGATATGTTCGTATTTTAGCCATAGTAACCGATCCTAGCATTGGGCCTGTGGTTGGTGGTGCAGTTGGTGGTGGAGTTGGATGTGTCATACTAGTTATAATAGCAATATTTGTTCTTCGAAGATACCGTTTCAGTACAGGTCAATATTCAATATTGTATTGATATTTTCATATGTACGATAGGTGTTCGGAAAGATCCGGGACAATGGTCATAACCTTTTTAAGTTTAATACGTTTCCCTGACTTTTTCAACATATATAGCTATGGGTATATTTTATAGGTTTATTGTTACAATAATATAATAGTGTAAGTAGCACGCTAGTTATTGTCACCATGGCAACCGACACCATATTTCTTTCCGCATTAAGGAAAATTGACCCATGATTCACAACATGTTTTGATGATGGAATTCTCAATGTCACGAACGTTTAATCTCCTATCATTTCTCAGCAATGCCACAATCTCTCTATCTTTCTTGTCCCTATTCTAGGATGTCCTGCCCTCTGAAGATCGGAGGGTCCTTTTTAAAGATGTTTTACCATAAATGCGTGTTCTCGACATCGCTTCAGTTTCATACGTATTTCGAATCATAGTTAATGTTTTCAATCTGCTGTTTCCCATCAGCACGCATAATTTTATCGAATATCTTTGGTCCGTATTCATTCTTCATTCATTCATTATAAAACGCCACTTGTTTACAGTGCATACACCGAATAAAACGTCATGTAATTTTGCCGCGGGATAACGTACATTAAAATAACATCCTTTTTGCAGCGTTAAATTCTGGTCGTCACTGTCATACAAACTCGGGAGTTGTACAAAATAAATCAATACCACCGTCTATGTGTCCCGCCCACATCACTTGACATTACTATAGCGACGGAATAATTTGTACAGATAATGGCGCATAAAAATGACAGTCTCTTAAGAATAGATAATATGTGGGGCTATATTTAACATTGCACGGAAAAATATAAGAAAATGTACAACACTTGTCCCGAAATTTTCCGAACACCCCTCGTATGTATAGTTGATAAGAAGTATTAACTGACATATATATGCATTATATGCGTAAGTCCTTGAAGAGGTGATGACATCGAACTGCAAAGGAAATTGTAATGTATCTCTGCTATCTGTCTGTAAACTTTCATCCCGAGCATAAGTCCAAAACTATGTAATGCATTTTATTGAAATTTCACACAATGATTGAAGATTTTGAAAGGAAGTGCAGTCTACAAGATCGACATACCTGTCTAGCTTATTTAATTTTCATTATCTCCTGTGATAAAATTATTTGATGTTTTTTGTTCAAACTTTACAAAATGTTGGAGGACATTCAGAGGAAACGGGGTGTACAAATGCCCTTCCTTGGTACCCAGGTTATTCATAACATATATGATCGTAATGCATGAATAATCATAAGCATTTCTCAACCAATGAAATGGATGATGGCAAAGAAGAAGGAATCTCCTATTCAGCAAATCCAGCATCCCTGCATAATATTTCAGGGTTCGGTATTTACCAATGGTATTTCCCGGTATACTCTTTTATTTTACAAAAGTGTCCAAACTTCAGCAAAATGTAGTTTATTATGACCAAAGGTGGGTCTAGATTTCATTGTCCGGACCATTACTCATTTATAGGGGGATTTTTAGATAACTTGGCACAAATGTTCACCATGATAAGAACGCAAGACTGGTTTAAATTATCGGTATTGATGCAATTACCATTGGAACATTTTTTTCATTTTATAATCAATAGTTACCACCCTTTGCTAATTCGTAAAATTTGTTTTTTATTTGTCATATATGGACTTGTTCTATCTTTAGGAATACCGAACTCGGGCGCCGAAACAACGACAAGGTATGTGCTTATTCAGAACACTGAAATCTCATCAACTAAATAAACGCTTGTACATATCGCACTATTATTGCAAACAAATAAACGCTGATATTTTCATTTCAATAGCCAGTATCGAAGCTACTCAGCGAATGATAAATTTAACCAAATCGCGTGTTCTTTATTTCTCTTGAGTATGTCCGGGGAGGCATTGTCATATGTATGAGGGTTACCTGTTACAACGTAATCTCTCTTTCTAAAATGTCAGACTAGTCACTAATACGTTTAGTGTACCTCCTCAAGGATGCACTACGCATATTTATTTTACAACATGACACTAATGACACATTCATAATTTATTTCATGTGTTGTTTGATTACTAACGTTCTAGAAACGATTGAGTAATTCCTGCAGGAACTGCCGACAACAACGTACGCAGTTTTCCAAAATTACAAGGACATATTAAAATATAAATGTAGAAACATACGTTTGAAAGTGATTCTGAACGCAAATATACCGGAAAGAAAATATCCTTTCTTTAGAGATTAGTTATGCTAATATTTATAGTTTAAGCAAATACATAATTAAAAATCCATCAATACTACAAAATATAATTACTATTTTATATGTGTATATGTACTGCTACCTATTGTACAGCACGAGTGTCATGGTATAGATCATTTTGTCACTGACCTTCTACTTTGTTTAAAGGAATCAAAACGAAACAAATAAGTCTTCGGATGATGCAGGTTACTACAACATTGGAAGGTAAAATAGCTTCAAACTACAGTCAAACCTGTGTTAAAGACCACCTGCGAACAAAGACCACTATTGCAAAACCTGTCTGCAAAGACCACCAATTTTATCTCCCATCAGACCATTTTCAATGATATTTAATCTGTTAATAGAGACCACCTGTAAACAAAGACCACATTTTGCTGTTCCCATTGGTGGTCTTTACAGACAGATTTGACTGTACATTAACTTGATAAATTGAATACGTTTTTTATGTAAATGTAAAAATCTTACACGCTGATGTAACCCTTAATAGCAAATTGAACAAAACTGACATTTATATGTATTAGCTACTTGTTAGTGATATATGCTTGATAATGCTGAAACTGTAAATTGTGACACTTGATTATGGTTCATGTTGAACTTTTTTGCAACATGCTATTCTTATGCATTTACATACATGAACATTATATAAAATGTTAAACTGTTTCATTATTAATTATGTACTAACCATTTCACAACTTTATTCTTTCCCAAATTTCTGAAAACCTGTTTATCCGACAACCTGCTATATCCAACATTTTTACCCGGAACCGTCTGATGTCGGATACACTGATACAATTATGACGTTAAGTTTGAATCAAGTATGCGCATTGCCGCCATTTTTTAATATTTTATTTCGAGTTTTACACTTTAGTTATTCTCGTTATTATTGGTATTATTTCAAATCCCTTCATTATGCTAAGTTTGATAGTGTATGCTGTTATATTTCCATTACTCCTATTTCTAACTTCTCACTGTTGCTATATAGGGAGGTACAAGTGGCCAGTCAAAGTACCAGTGAACCAACGTATTATAATGACGGAAGGCAAGTCACTTTACTATTATCTAATCAGATTCATTTCTTGCACACTTACGTACACGTATTGCATTATCAAAGCAAAATCATTGTACAATCGTAAACTTTCATAAGTGTATCTTATCAAGTCTGGTTTGTACGTTCGTTGATAACGTGTTTTACATAAGACTTTTAATGGTAACCTTTTGTCTAGTTTAATTGATTATTCTGATCTATGCGTCGTTGATTGTTCATTTGCTGAATATTATGTTGTTGTATTTCAGTATCCCTGATTATGAAATGTTAAACCAGCAAAACCGGGATTTCACGACATATTCATCTCTTCAACCGAACAGCAATAGCCTTACAAACGGTAAATGTCCATGTTTTTTTTGCATTTTGACGAATCCGTACTGTAGAGGGAATTAATCAATGAACAGGATCCACTACTCTACATACCCGCCGTGTCACAACATTACACATGTGTTTATTACTTGATTGATATATATATATATATATATTATTTTATGTCATTTTTCAACATTTAGTTTGCAACAGCTTCACTTTGAATGTGTGAATATGCGACATCGGCACTGGATGAGCTTGTTTAGTTTGTTTCTATTTTCAGACAACTCAAGCGGTGAGAACAAAACATATGAAAATTTGCAACTGCATGTGATGTAGACCTATCAGGAGTACGGCAGTGGACTTAATTCAACAAGAATAGTCATAGTGCATTTTATTCATGTCAAGTTAAACATAAATCGTCAATTTTCAACGATTGCAGTTTATATTACATTTAATCTCTAGCTAGTCCTGTTTGCAGCGTGTAATGCGTTAACAATATGATCAAGAAAACGGAATAATACTATGCAGTGTTGAAATGTTAAGTGTGTAAGAAAAGGAATCAATCGTTGGACATAGGCAGCGTGAGTAGTTGCACAAAAGTATTTCACACATATTTTGCTGTTTTACTGAAATATGATTCAGTGTATACGCCGATACTACATTGACGTTCCAGAAGTTTTTATGTTCATTGATGGTAATGAGTGTTGAAGCAGTATACTGGTATAAGATTGGCATGCTGATGTAATGTTCGAAAACTTGTTTGTTTTTAATCGAACACCGGGAATATTAGAAGATGGAACAATGTTCCTACATGTGGAAAATATTCTGCATTCCAATAGTGCTAGAGATAATTAACCAGGCATAAAATGCCAGATTATTAGACTTGAATATATTGTTTGTCTGGACAATATTACACTACATTGAATGTCATATTTATATTTATCACATAACTTGCACTCCAGGAGTGGCATAAAGCAGTGACATAAATATCATATGTAACTAGTTACATAAATAGCCAGTGTGACGTCACTTATGACGTCATAAATGGCCAGTGTGACGTCACTTTAAATGACAGCATAGTGTTTACAATTGTTCTGAATTTCGGCATTTATTAAAAATATTGTTTATTTAAAGATTTATGGTGTTATGTGATAAATAGAATCTTACATTCGTGCTTATTTGATATTGTTTTCATGAAACTCGTCGACTGAAACGAATATTATTTCAGTCAACTCATTTCATAAAAACAATATCACATCAGCACTCATGTAAGATCCTCTATATAGGCCGTTATATACGCAGGTGATAATACTATTTTTCTTCATTCATTTACATTTATTGATGCAACATTATTTATTCATTATAAAGAACATCCATCCGATGTATTAAGACACATAAATGCAAAATCGTGAAGGCGGGGTCATGACCTGTTTTGGCAACCAGGTTGACCGGACGAGGGTGTATTGGATTGGTTATCGCTATGGGAAAAACAATATGTTGATAATACATTCATAAAAGAGAGAAATTAAGTTGGTTCAGGGCACGCCACATTCATAAGCGAATGCCTCTCCACACAGACCATCTTTATTATTTCATTTATTATTGTATTAGAGTAAATACATCTGAACTATCGTCATATTATCGTATTATTTTTTAAATAAATAACAATTGATACTTCAAACATACCCTCGTAGATTACAATTGATATGTTCTTGTTCACACTTGAAACGGTATATTAGATATAACAGGATAAAGGGCATATATGGTATAAAAGTGTTCAATTAGTTCAATGTAAACTCAATTAATTTTCACACAATTATCCTATATTACAACTAAGAAATGACGTTACCGTATATATATACAACAGTTATTTGATACAGACGCGTTTTTGAACAGAAATGGTAAGACAGTGAAACGTTAAAATTATATATATATTGTATATAGTGCCTAACCATATAGTACTGTTAACAAAAATGATTGTGGATATTCAGCCATGAAAATCAGCTTGATCATTTCAATTTATGAAATTTTTACTGCATGCTTATATCTGTTATATCTGTTATATCTGCTATAAACTGTTGTTAAAATTCGTGGTCAATTTACTGACACTACTGTTTGATTAATGTGTTAATGGTTAAACAATATGGAAAACATAGAAATGTAAATATATGTAGCTGGAGGGGGTGGGGCACATTCTTTCATCACACGGAGGAGGAACAGTCAGAGAGGGACACAACTACAGCAAACGGACCGGTTCTGATCATGGTATTTTGATTTCCTATAATTTGTTTTGCCTCTTAATTTCATGAATTAAGCCGATAATTCAATGTCAAATAAGAAAACGTCTGACCTTTCGCAAATACGGCGGACATATAACCAGTTTTCTCGATAAATATGGCACTCGCTCGCACACAAACATTATGTAGAAATTGCTTGTTTTTTATGTAAGCGGCCATGCTAAGGCGGTGTCATTTACATTGAGTAGTAACCATTTTCAATAATATTCAAATATTGGATAAAGTTATCGATTAATAAAAAGTATATACATCAAACGATAGTTGTGATCAACATATACAGAAAATCAATACTTGAAAAATGGACGAAATAAGTGAGAATTTAACCACGCGGGAAAATTTCTCAGTGGAAAACGAAGAAAATGGCGGCGAACATAACATTAGAGCGCCTATAGTGTTTATTAGAGAACGCAGTGTTTTCGGCGAAAGGAAAATTAACTACAAAGAATGGATTAAACACGAGGAACTTTATAAATCAGTTGGACATGTAATCGACGTGTCACATATTACTGGTTTACAACGCGTAAACGGAATGTGGAGGATCTATCTAGACAACTTAGACGACAAGGCACAGTTAGTTACGGAAGGTATTTATCTTCGAGCATGTCATGTCCCAGTCCTCATCACAAATCCTCATCGACCGGATGGAGAACAAACTGTGCGTATAAGAGTACAAAACATTCCCCTGTCCGTAGACGACAATATTATCAAAAGAACTTTGATCATCAAAGGCATCGATATAATCGATCTCAAACGAGAAAAACTAAGAATTGATAGTAAACTGACCAACTGTAATACTGGTGATCGTTTAATCACAGTGAAACAACTTACATTTGTTAACCCTCTACCTAGATTCATGGAATTTGGACAATTCAAAGCCAAAGTGATTCACAAAGGACAAATTACAAAAACGGCTAAATGTAAGAAATGCTTACAAGAGGGTCATCGCACTGATGAATGTATTAATGATTGGAAATGCCTTAAGTGTAATGAAATTGGTCATAAACAAGGCGATTGTCCCATATCTGAAGACTTCAACGAAACGTATACAGAAGTAATCGATCAAAACAACCAAATCAATTCAGATACTACACACGAAATGGATAATTATACAGACGGTTCAACTCAACAAACGGACGATGGAAAACACACATCAAACAAAACAACTGACGAATCAACACCACGTAGAGAACTTCGTGCTAGATCACAAAAGAGAAAACAATCAAACTTGGACAAATTCATGAAAAGTGTAACAGCCAATACCCCATCAAAACAGAGAAGTCGATCAGTTGTTCGCTCACCACCGACTCCACTAGACAAACAACAAGAACCTACAAAGAAATCTCGTAACTCGAATCATAATACTAAACTATGATCTTGACTAAAAACAATCGATCAAAATCACCGACAACTATACCCGTTCAATGGACACTGATTCAGACAAATCGAATTCAAACACATGCAAATATGATGATAGCATCAAGCTATGCACCGATATTTAGCATAGTCATATATACAAATGTAGTAATGTTATGTCATGTCTAATTATCCTTTTAGAAGATGTTGTAACTTTACTTATTTTCATAAGATAATTATTAGTCTAAACATGTATAGTTTTCTTAAGATAATTATTATTCTAAACATGTATAATGAAATCATTACCACCAAACTGTCACAGTATGTTTTGTTTAGAAAATGTTTAATTTTACGTGTTCCTACGACCGCTCTTTTTCATAAGGACAATTACTTTTCATACAATGCTGTCTATATACGTAATGTACGTATATTGACGTATCTACAATAGTGTGTGTCAACATAAAATATAGTATAACTCTTATTTAAACTATAATATATATATTTATATATTACCGTTACAAATTTTTGCGTAGAACAATGTTATACGAGTGTACATTTCTTCATACAACCGTTCTATTTTATTTTTTTAAAAGATTCAGTGATGTAATGTATCCAATCATATATAATGTTATCATTCATTACGATCAACAGACTGGCTTGTCTAAACAAAACATAGTACTCGTCTGCCGGCAAATTGTTTTTCTTACGGCTTTGTACCACTGCTGTAATATTCACATATACGAGAATTTATTCGTAATGTTTATAGACGTATCTATAATAGTGTATGTCAACATACAAATGTCAAAATATATATATTTTACTGTCAAAGAATATGTAATGTACCCAAGCATGTACAATGTTAAAAATTTTCACGATCAACACACTGATTTACTTTTACAAATCTTAGTTTGTACCTGTTGGCAAATTGTTTTTCTTATGGATTTGGACCACTGTTGTAATATACAAATACTGTTATCTGAACTAGTATACATAGACTGTGTATACTGGTCGTATAGTATGTGTAGATAGCATGTGACGTTTTTTCATACATGTAAAGCTACGCATACATGTTATACAACTTGTATTATCTGTTTATAACAAACTTGATGTGACTGTTTTCATACCTCGATACACAGATGACAGCTACTAAAATACACTTTCTTTCACTTAACGCACAAGGATTAAGAAATATAAATAAACGGAATAGGCTAAAACAGTATATGAGTCAGCAGAAAGTAGACATTCTATTTCTGCAAGAAACACATTATACAGTTGAAATCACAAACCGTCTAAACATTGAATTTAATGAATGGGAATCTTATAATTCTTTCGGTACATCCTCTAGTGCTGGATGCACTATTCTTATTAACAAAAGGTTAGAGTATGATCCTATAGACTTGAAAACATGTATAGACGGTAGATACGTTTTCGTGAATATTTCAATAGAAGATAACGTATACACTTTAGTCAACTTATACGCATACAATGATAGAAATAAGAGGAGTACGTTTTTTGAAACAATTCATAATTTAATTAATGAACACTCTCAAGGCTCAGTAATTATCGGAGGTGATATCAATGAAACCCTCACTGAAGAAGATAGAATTTGTACAAATTCAATCAAGCAAGTCATTAAGTAATCTAATAAAACGACTCAAATTATGCGATATATGGCGAATACTAAACACTAATAAACAACAATTCACATGGCGAAGAATCAATGGATATGAAAAAAGTAGAATTGATTTATGGTTAATCGATGAAAACTTAGTGCCGATTATATTGAGTTCTGATATAAGACCCGCTAAAATAACATTTACCGACCATCAAGCATTATCATTAAAAGTAAATATTCCTTCAAAGCGTGGTCCAGGTTACTGGAAATTTAACAACAGTTTGTTAGATGACCCTGAATATGTTGAATACATTACTAAAGTAATAGACAGCTATAACAAAACAAGACAACAATTATCGCAGCAAACTTTATGGGAACTCTGTAAGTTAGACATCCAAAACCATACTATAGCATTCGCGAAGGAAAAATCGAAGTATAAAAAAGATAGAGTCTTAAACCTAGAAAAACATCTCTCAGTATTATACGAACAAGAACCAAAAACAAACGACATAAGAGCAAACATAAGGAAAATTGAAATAGAATTACAAACATATTACAATGAAAAAGCAAAAGGGGCTCAAATAAGATCTAAAGTCTTCCAACTGAACTACTCAGAAAAAAATACCAAATATTTTCTAAATCTTGAAAACTCAAGACAATCAAGAAAAACGCTTAATGCATTAAAAGTTAACGATTGTATCATTACAAATACATCTGCAATATTGCATGAAGAGGTCACTTTCTATAAAAAGCTATATTCCTCTAAAAATAAAAACATAGAAATTGAGCAATATTTAAATAATACAAAACCAGATTATGTTTTAAATAACAGCGATGCTAATCTTTGTGAAGGTCTCTTAGACATGAAAGCATGTGAAAATGCGGTTCACACCATGCTTAATAATAAAAGTCCAGGACTTGACGGGCTTACCTGCGAATTCTATAAATACTTCTGGAATAGTATAGGAAAACTTGTTACCGACTCCTTGAACGAAGGCTACATAAAAAATGAATTATCCGCATCTCAAAAATTAGGTGTGTTATCTTTATCTTATAAAAAAGGAGATCCATGCAGTTTAGAAAACTGGAGACCAATAACTTTACTAAATACTGATTACAAAATTGCAGCAAAAGTTCTATCCAACAGAATACAAAAAGTAATCCACAAACTAGTTAATACTGACCAACAAGGCTATATTAAAAATAGATTTATTGGAAATAATATTCGGCAAATACAAGACATCATAGATTACGCGGAAAAAATGCAAATTGAAGGTGCAATCCTATTTTTAGACTTTAGAAAAGCATTTGATACCGTTGAATGGAACTTCATGTTCAGCGCACTGAAACATTTTGGCTTTAATGATATGTTCATAAAATGGATAAAAGCAATGTATTCAAATATTAAAACATGTATTTTTAATAACGGCTGGAGATCGCAATGCTTTAATCCACACCGTGGAATACGTCAAGGATGTCCAATATCCGCATTAATTTTCATAATAATTGTTGAAACAATGGCAATTAACATACGAAATTCGGATGACATTAAAGGTATTCAAATAACTAATTCAGACAGTATAAAACTTTCTCAGTTAGCTGACGACACGACATTATTTGTTCAATCAGAACAAGAAGTTAATTGTGTTTTGAACATGATTGAAAACTTCGGAAACTTATCAGGATTACAATTAAACAAAACCAAAACAGATGGTATCTGGATAGGATCTCTTAAAAACTGTCAACGTTCCCCTGGTGGCATACAATGGCTAAATAAACCAATAAAGGCATTAGGAGTTTTCTTTGGAACAAACCAAACTGAATGTAACAAACTAAACTGGAATAATAAAATTGAATCTTGTACGACAGCAATTCATAACTGGAAAAAAAGAAATCTTACGTACTTCGGAAAAAATGAAGTCATAAAATCACTTCTACTACCAAAATTTACCTATCTTTTTCACTCCTTGTTAGTTCCAAATAAGGTAATAAAACAAATTGAGACCATGTTCTACAACTTTAAATGGAACGGTAAAAGAGACAAAATTAAAAGAAAGACATTGATCGGCGATAAACGATTAGGCGGACTAGAAATGCTAGATATTGAGTCATATATAAAGTCGTTAAAAATAAAATGGGTACAAGCTATGTGTGATAATAACAATACGGCTAAGTGGAAAATGATAACCAATTTATACTTTAAACAATACGGTAAAAAATTTCTGTTATTTTACATGAATCTAAACAATAAAAAAATATTAGATCTAAAAATACCAACATTCTATGAAGACATTGTAAACATATAACGTTATCAATGCTTATACTGTAAGCATTCCTCATTGATTTTTCAACAACACTGTCTTAACCACACATCGAAATGATCTAGTCTCTTTTCGTTTTTTCGTACTGTAATAGTATACTAGACTAGATTATATCAAAGGTGTGTCTGGTTTCTATCTTCTTCTTTTTTTCCACATACAAACCTTTTTTGTCATATTGTCACATTTCATCTTTTTTTACTGTGAATATATGAACTAGCAATATAATAGATATAGAAATACCTACGATGTAGTATATATTTAAACAACTGCCACGTTTATGATGCATTTATATAAACATGTATATGATAAGCTCTTATATGTTATGTATGTATGTTTAAAAAAAAAGAAAAAGAATTATTCAATAAAAAAAAATAAAAAAATTGCTTGTTCTTTGTTTAAACGATACCTAGAAGTGGTTACTCTTAAAATCAACAAAAAACGCAACAAAAAAGTGACATTTGTTTTTGGTCAGATCTTTTTTAATATGATGTCCTCGATTATAAATTGTTTATGAAATAAAAGAGCTTGAAATTGGGAATTAACGGTTACTAATCATTTGTTATCGAACCGTAGCATCTTCATGTAATGCTTAGCTGTAGACGATAGTTTCAGAAAGTTTAAAAATGAACCGAGAGACCGACAGAAATTTGGCGATTTTTACTCTGAAATGAATGCCTCTAATAATCTACTTGGATATATCTATGAAAACGGTCAAGCCCTTCACACATGACTATTGTTTTACCACCAACACTCGCTAAAATAGATGTTTTGAAGGTTTGAAATATTTTTTTGTACGCCGCGGTGTCATACACCAAGCCAAAAATCTGTACGCCGCGGTGCAAATGGAAGAAAGCACAGTCCACTTACCAAAATGATGAAAGAAAACGCTACATGTAGTCTAGTTAGAATGCCTAATCTACAAGATGATATTACTGCAGTTGAATTCTTGCTTAAATGTTCCGCTTTTCCTGAATCGTGCAAGTGTCTATTTCTTTCGTAGATTGTTTATTTAAGGTATTTATTATCTAATTCCAGATTTTTCAGTGACCTTTTGATACATTTGTAGCAATTCACCCATGTTGTTTCCGTGACTGAAGCCCCTATTGAGAAGGTGAGGATATTGATTTTGAAAATATATTTATAAATGGAACGATTATCTGTGTATATCTGTTTAATCTCCATTTAAAGTAATTCATATTTCATAATACCTTTTTCATGTTTTGTTATTGAATAACGGTAAAACAGTAGGAGTGTTACACATGTAATCGATTCATTCCCTAAAACATTGATGTAATCTTCCAAGCATTATTAACTTTTAAGGAGTTTGTAGTCGCACGATAATAGTAATTAGAGATTATATTTGTCTAAGCGTTGTACATTTACTGGTACATTTTACTCACGGTTTTATGGACTCGCATTCGTTTTAATTGTGGTCCGTAATGAAATTTGTTTATATGTTTCAGAATGTTTTCCATTTGCTACTACTGTGAATACACCGGAGAAGCAGAAGACTGTGTCCAGCTTGCAACATTGGCCATCCAAACAAAATATTGAAGTTGTGAAAAAGAGAAATGAATTCTTATACCGTTGTGATTTGCTTAATAACTACACCGCATCGGGATGTTAATTGTGACGTTTGTTAAACATACGAATTGTTATCCCTTTTATTTATATCCCAATATGCTGATTGTGATTATGTCTTATGAATGACTTTTAGGTTACACTTTTGTCAACATAATTTTCGTCATTTATACGTTTTTCTCGAATTATACAAATTGTGTCAATAAATATGAATATTTTCACATATCTGCGCTTTCTTTTTAAATTCACACTTAACCAAATCATAAACGTAGGAAGCACACGTTATATCAGTACTTCAGAGTGTACTGCATTCAATGGGAACTCAGTGTGAGCAATTGTTTTGTGGGGGAGACTTTTGAAGTTTCACGTTTAGAAATTCATTTAAACTCGCTACAGAAAGAAAAGTTGTGTTTGTTGAAAAGAAATAGTTGTTAAATAGAGGTTACTATATTAAAGAATAACTCATTTCGGAAAGATAACGGTTGTCTTTGAATATAGGTGTTACTCTTCAGGGGGCATTGAGGGAGGTTGAACTGTAAATGGTTAATTATTTAGGATATGTTGTTTGAATAAAATGTTTGACAGACGGAAGAGTCACAGACGGTAATTACCGTGAAAATAGCTCACCTGATTATATGCTCAGATGAGCCGTCATGACCAAACTAAATCATTATTGTGTCTCCCAATTCCCAGGGAGACATATTGTTTTGTTCTTCGGCGTCAGTCTGTCCGTCCGTCCACTTTTAGCTGCGCTCCAATACGACTGGTTGGATTTCAACCAAACTTCACAGGATTTATAAGCATCTAGTGTAGTTGTGAACCTTGTCGTTTCGTTCCGCTCAGATAATGTTTCACTGAATTATGGTCCTTTGGTGTTTTATAATGGTGAAGTTTGCAGCGAATCATCTTAAATACGGCTGGTTGGATTTCAACCAAACTTCAGACATTTCATGAAGATGCTAGGGTTCGATCAAAAACGACTAGTAACCGTTTATTCCCAATTTCAAGCTCTTTTATTTCATAAACAATTAATAATCGAGGACGTCATATTTAAAAAGATCTGACCAAAAACAACTGTCACTTGCCTTTTCATCATTTCACGTCCGCCATCTTGAAATCGCCGCGGTTTTTTGGCGTACAGAGTTTCCATACAGTGAATACGTGTCATTTCGACCGTTATTTTGCAAGTTGTACAACTCGCGAAAATTTTAACACCGTTTCATTGTTTGTTTATTTGGAGCTCCCATTTGAACAATGTGTGAAAATGTGTCCTCGAGTTACCAGTAAGCTATTGTGTATAGTTTGTGTACTGGGGACCGGCAAGGGTGCTCGAGCTTTCGACTTATTTCTGCTTAAGTTATTGGTGGTATATTTTATATGAAAATAGAAGAAATAAAGTCCGAGACTCTGCCATTTCCTCGTCAATTCCGGGGTTTCTCTAGTTGACGCCTGTTTGAGTTATCGAAGTTTAACTGTATTTGCAAAACATGGATAAATCCAGTTATTTACTTGACTATTGTAGTCATGTCATGCTCAAAATAGATGTTACTAGTGCATGTGTCATGTGCATTTCTTGTAGAATTATTTTGTTTTGTAACAACATAAATAAGGTAAGACAACTTCAGTCAATTAATAGAAGAAAACATGTCTAGTAGTGTAATTGTTTTACAACGACACTAAGAATGTAAGACAACTTCAGTCAATTAATAGAAGAAAACGTGTATAGTAGTGTAATTGTTTTACAACGACACTAAGAATGTAAGACAACTTCAGTCAATTAATAGAAGAAAACATGTCTAGTAGTGTAGCTATTTTACAATGACTACAAGAAGGTAAGACAACTTCAGTCAATTAATAGAAGAAAACGTGTCTGGTAGTGTAACTGTTTTACAATGACACTAAGAAAGTATGACAACTTCAGTCAATTAATAAAAGAAAACATGTCTAGTAGTGTAACTGTTTTACAATGACACTAAGAAAGTATGACAACTTCAGTCATTTAATAGAAGAAAACGTGTCAAGTAGTGCAACTGATTTACAATAACACCAAGAAGGTAAGACAACTTCAGTCAATTAACAGAAGAAAACGTGTCAAGTTGCGTAACTTTGTTTGTAGACAACAATTACAATGAAACATATCTAGTAGTGTTACTTTGTGGAATGCACATATCAATAGTTCGCCCCAGAGGGTGGGGGTAGGCGAGGTGCCATTTTGAACAAGTTCTGTACCACAGTAAAGTATTTTCCTATAATAGTCGATATACCGTATATCATCTTGTAGTGTTTGTTCAAATTGTCATATATCTATACGCATACCAAGCGCGGATCCAGCAATTTTCGTCATGGGGTCCAGGTCTTACAGTATATTATGGCCTTTGATTTTTTATACCCTCTCTGGATAATTATAGGAATTATACAGCTTATACAGTAACATCGCTTATGGCTGGTTTTAAAAATACCGTTTTAGTTAAGGTCAAGATCGCTGTATTCAAAAACATAAAAAACAATTTCTACTCAAAAACTCCAGTTCTGCTTGCAAAGTGTCACCAAATAGAGCGTATAGCAACTTGATTTGGAACTAACGCTTAGAATTTCATTTGTATATGGCCAAGGGCAAAGTCGCAGTCATAATAACAAACACAGTTGTCTATTCAACAACTCCAGTACGGATTGAGATTGTGTGACCAAACATGATGTATAGTAAGCTTATGTGCAGAAATAACATTGATTTTAGGGCGCTGTGGCTTAAATAGAAAAATCATTTACGCTCAAAGACGGAACCAAAGAATTCGATACTGTATGATATTGTAACTATGAAAGAAACATGGAACATCTATCGTCGACTTAACAAGGAACCACGTGATCAATGATCTAAGTCGCGGTAGATGCCTATGGAGATATTTTGCCCGCTCATTACTAATAGTAAGAGGGTGAGGTATTGCGATGAATCTGGATGTGTAGGTAGGTTATATGGAGACCTAATGCTAAAAATAATGCTGGGTGAAAGGACATGGTCATTGTTACTTAACAATACAATATTGATTTCCGCACAATAACGTGGATTTGGACTGATATATTGTGATGACAACTGATATGCGATACACCAGTATTTCTGCAAGTACTGTTAATTTAGTTCATTTTATATATATTTACATTTTAAACATGGAATGGCATGTGTGTTCAGTATTTAAATGGAACTGGGTTGTGTGGTCGTAGCTGAAAACATGGTTTCTAGGTATTTCCGTGTTTCTTTTAATTTAAAACGTGCACTTAGTTGTTTTGGTCAGGTACATGTATGATCGTTGCAAAATGTACATACTATGGTGCTGTTTATATGATTTTTTATGTGTTGTCACATTTGGGAAACTCTCCATTTTTGTTTGTTATAGTATGTATGGAATTATATTATGAACGGACTGTATAAAAATGATTTAAATAAATTACCATGTATTTAGTTTTATGTGTATATAAAATGTATGTATTGATTTGTGGTAAGAAATGAAAGAGCAAACGGAACTGCAAGTTTAACTAAAAAAAAATGGAAAATGTTCTCTTGAAACCATACATAATCGGAATAATATTTATTCCGTGACGTGTTGTCCTGTGTGTAAAATATCGAATCTGTATACCTACTTCCTTAGATCATGGACGTCCATATATATATTTATTTATTTATTTATTAAAGTCTCATCTTTGTACAAAACATAGATATACATATAGTAAAGGCTATAAAAACATAAAACATTGCACAAAGCCATTCAGATAAGAATTATAAGAGACTATACAAGCATACACCTTATACATAAAATTATACAAAATGTATACGATATATATATGTCCAGAATATTTGATAATGCTATACTGCAATACATACTCGACTGTTGACCATTAACATTTGGCCATCACCATTCTCTTTTTCCTTGCGCAACGACAGGACAGATTTAATACTCTAAGAAGCCAGACCAAAACGAAGTCACTGAAAACCTATGTCGCCAAAATGTTTTTATAATTTATAACGTGTATCTTGAGTACAGCAGACCGAAATTTGGTAAAATGAATGCTTGAATTTTAACATTCTCGGCCATTTTGTCGGTTAAGATAATTATATCGTTTCTTATTCCATTAATTTGGCTTATATCACTGAAATATGTACTGTCGCCAAAATTGAACTAATCGACGAGCCCAAACATTAAATGCATTGAGAACTTCACAAATATTAGAAAATGCAAGCGATTTTACCGTTTGTGTATTCATTTTATATCTAGCAACGATATAAAAAATACTTTTACATGACATTTATGCCTTGAGAAAAATGTCAAACGCCAGACGCTAAGATATGAAAAGGAAAAATTTAGCTTTCTAATCTACGAGTCCTTTACTTAATTAAGAATGAGAATTTAATGGTACAACATAGAGAAATGCTATTGGTCACAGTTTATAGAAATTTGTATATATCTTGGTATCTCCCCGTAAAATGTGTGGCTCGTAGATTAGAACAAATATCCCGTAGAATAGAAACAATAGAAACAATAAGATCGTTATAGTTAACAATAAGTTCGACTTTAATGCTAATAATATAATGAAGGTAAGTTCTTCTGTCCAAAGTTGTTAGAAACCTATTCTTAAGAGGTATATAAGTATATACATAAAAAAAATTATGTTACATTTTTTCTAAATGGCAAGAAAAGCCTATGGAAGTTCATTTGAATTTAATAATGTTCATGTGTCTCAATAGTGATTGCAAATATTGTGTGTTGTCTTACACTGGAAAATGATGACATTGTCTTATTCGTGCTAACATATGAACATTGAAGTAAACATAACAAAACCAATGTATCAGTAAGTATTTATATGACTGCACTTTCGTTTATCTGAGCGTCCAGTAGATTAGGATTCGTTTGTCCCGTAATTTAGGAATAATTCTCCCCTAAACGTATAGCACCATATTGAAAATAGTGCACATTAATAAATAATGTTTAACTCGTTATTCAATATTTTTAAATGAATAGTTGAAAATTAGAACACTATTTCATAAAGATAGACGTATATACATGTATGCACGAATCCAACAATATATTTATACGTGCATTGTTATCTTAGGATGGCCAAACATAAGTCCCAACGGATGAAATACTTGTACATAATATCTGCTCATGCATTTGTTGAAGACAAAGATAACATATTGGTACCTAAAGAACCAACATGCGCGTGTCGGCTCTGTTATGAGAAGATGGTAAGACAAGAAAGCCAGATATAGAAGGGACGGAGTAACTTTTAAGGAAGTAGAATCGAGAAATGGTGAAAGCGTTTCCTTAATGAATAAAAGAAATGAAGCATCATTACAATAAGACTGGGTCTTTCAGTAGCAACACAGGTAAGTGGGCGAATACCAATCCAGAAGAACTAATACATTTCATGGAACTTATATCGAGGAACTCATTATAATTAACGGGACAAGGAACTCTTTAGCCGGATACTTAAGAAACAATATAATTACGTAAAATAATGAGAAATATCGAATGGGATATATTCCAACCGGTGATTTATATACGGCTAAATACGCCATTATTGGCAGTAAGAATATTCAACTTTGAAATTTAGTTAAAATTGACATTAAGTCACTCATACATATGGTTTTGACAATTGAACTTACTTACATACATTCGCATATGTATTTTCTTTATCATACATATGTTTTAATATGCTTAATTTGACATACTTCACACTGAAACGAGGGTCTAATCTGCGGGAAAGTGTGTTCCAATTTACGAGGCGTAATATTGGAGTCATATTCTCACTACGTTTCCAACATAGAAGATGCCTCACTAAATTATTTCTATGGACATAAAGGCAATGTGTAACTGTGATAATTGTACTTTTATTGCATTTTATTAAGTTAAGAAGCAGATACTTCAAAATAACAAAATGTAAAATATTATTGTTGCATCGTGTATGATTTTCCTAAGTTACGATGCATGCAAATCTTTTAAATCGATTGATTCATAAAATTTAGTTTCCCTGCTAACATGCTACAATATGTCCATAGGATGAAAGGGTAGGTAATTATATTTAATTGTTTTTACCTTGGGTAGGGGTAATTGTAATAGAGTCCTTTGAAAACGTATAGTGCCACATGTTAAATAAAATTAAATGTACTTTACCTTTGAGTTACATTTGAACAATTTCGGAATTAAACCTAGCAGACATAACCTCAATCAATGCTGAATATAAAACAAGCAAATATGAAAGCCGAAAATTCAACTTTGTATTATGCGATTTGGTATGTTTAACATGTTTAATGTTTTGCACATGAATGCACATAAATATATACCTTGTACAGATATATACTTTTATAATGTACTGTGGTATAAAATATTATTTGCAAAGGAATTCCAGATATGTTGTGTTATTTGTGAGAAGGAGTAAAAAACAACACAATTTTTTTTTCTTTGTTTCCATGTTTTGGCGGTAAACATTTCATTATATGTGTTTGTAAACGTGAGAACTAGTCCACTATAGTACCGTTAATCTCCAAATAGCTGTACTGCAATAAATAGTTAAAATGGATAGTTGTGCAGAGCAATTATCGGATTGACAAGGGATCACGTGTCTCTGACGACGACTGTTGGTTGAATATCCCTAGCGATGGCGACTTCCGGGTCATTGAAGAGTATCGTAAACTAGTACAACTGTACAATGACTTGCCTCGTGACATGTGTGTTGCCAGATTTTTACGTGAGTATGCATCAAGTGAAAGTGATCTTGAGAGACTCCGTAATGAATATTTCGAACATATTAAAGAAACCCGTACCGACTTCCACTTCGGTGATAACGCTTGTTTGAAACGCAGAGTGTTTACTCGTAATGGCGACCCTGTCGCACTTCGTCTAGCTCAGGATATACACTGCATCCTAGAAGTGGCGGAAGGAGGACTGCAGCATCCTCAGACCGATGATCAGTGCCCCGCGCACGCGGAAGAGCTCATCATGGGGTAGAATGCGTACAAGGTTGTGTAGTGCCGCCGGAAGCGGAAGCGCTGTTTGGAAATACACATGTGTCTCTGAACTAACTTTCCATAAGCAGATTTCCTTCTATTGAAGCAGTCGTTACACGCTAGTGAAAAAACTACGGACGGAACAAATAGAATTTGTACGAAACACTTTACACAATACCAAATATGACATTTATCAGTGTAACACAGACATAGTTACATGTACTGGAAATGCAGTTAGTTCCATGCAAAGTGTCGTTAGTGCGCTTGTTGGACGTATAACAGAGTTTGGGGACAGAGTGAGATTACTAGAATGCATGATATATTCAGAGAATATAGTGTCAATTGCAAGATTTGTAAACGATGGAAAAACACATAGTGTGGTATGTGATTCGCCTCCTAGTGTGTGTCATGATGGTGGACATGTAAATGATTACGCCGTTGAAAATGTGATCAAATAATAAATATGGAAGTGGAGTCAGCAGTGGCGACATAGGTCCCGTCATACCCGATGGGCTCCGGGGTATCGTAAACGATGTCGCCGGAAGTAACGTTTATTGTGATACGATCGAGGGTAACGTCAGTGACGTGTGGCTGTTCATGATGCCGTCAACTGTGATCGACAGAAACCGAACAGACGGGAGTCTCAGCCACATACAGAGATTGGCCATCCCGTTCCAGTGATTATAACCAGAAGACCGGATCCGGAATTTCAAGATACAGACGGTTTCTCGTCATATGTAAGAAAACGTACAAAACATTACTGTGTCTTAGGGTTGAACAAAAGAGTGAACGTTGATCTCTTAGCTAAAGTTATATCATCCAGAGGACCCCGAATTTCGACCATTCGAGTGTTTCCCTCACGCAGAAATCCTGACAAAGTAGTGGTGAGGCTCAACTTGTATACTGATGATATGTGTGATCAAGTGCTTGAAGACACATTCTGGCCGAGGTACGTGTCATGCAAGAGGTGGATGTCACGCGACCGGCGGTACCAGTATCCAAACAACCGATCGTCAGAGCAGGTGCGGGGGAGAGGGGCGTTCGAGACGGGTATTTTCAGGGGATCAGCAATCCCGTGCACCATAGCGCGTGAGTTACCTCCACGTATCCAGGCTTTACAGACCCGGTTTGCGCAGGCGCGTAGACAGCAAACGGTTACAGACCAGGAGTTTTTCGTGTGCGAAATCCAATTTCAGAAATCTACAAACGGACGTTGACTAAACAATTTCTGCTTGTGTATATTTTTGTTTTGTTCTCTTAATTGCTGTTTTATAGCATGATTCGCGATGAAATGAGGTTACGTATTCTCTCTCTTTTCATAACTTGGAACGTTACTGGTCTAATGTCAAGTGCTTCATACTTGATGTTTTGACTGAAGGAAGCATTGACGTGTGTGGAATATCTGAACATTGGTTATCAGCAAATAATATGTTTAGATGAATCTTAATACTCTACAAGCACTTTATTGTTTCTGTTTCACGTTAACTTTATTGTCTTATATTTTGATATCAACATATTTGTTCGGTATAATAAAATAAATATCAGATCCCATGGAGAGTGATAGCATATACCTCGGTTGACATTAACTTTCTCGGGTTAACATTATATGCTATCCCCATCCATGGTATATATATTGTCGCGTAACAATAACACGATATATCGCAATGTCATTTCGCGCTCTCGTGCATTGTATCGCAATGTTTGGTGTCTCCTTCGAAGCGCGACGGACGACATAACAACACGTGCCCAATTAAGACGATTTACGCGATGACGTTGCATTAAAACGCATCTCACGTAAGGACGTCGTCCGTGTAAACCGTTTTCCCACAGACGATTACGAACAGTTTGTCCACATTATGAAGACCAGGTGTGTTAGCAGCAGTAGCAGAGGCAGTTTCGAATCGATTGCGCAAATGCGTGTTCATGATATAGCGGTCTTGACCACGCGTTGTAACACGCGGACGTCAACGACGTGGCAAGTCGTCGGTGTGTTCTTTTGTTCTAAATCGTGAGCGAAGATTTCGTATCGCTCGACTAGATCTCCCAACATGCCTTCCAACGTCTTCTGTCGACATGCCAGTATTAAGCATGCCAATCGCACGTTGGCGTAAATTATTGGGTATTCTTGGAATACTAAAAATGCTACAATATAAAATGTTATTTTTTTACAAAATTTTGAAGCGTTTTCGTTCACTTAACAACAATGTCAGTAAGACAAGTAAAACAAACTGATCGAATACCACACGGGACACATTGAGTTTTTCATGTTGTTGACGATTAACAGTGCAAACATAATCGCTAAAATTCATGAATCCTGATAACACAGGTTAAGGCTTATATTACCGATCTAGGTTCTTTACACAAAGATTTCTTTAACACAACAAACACTATAGGCCCGTATTCAGAAACCTACACTCCACTCATACTCCACTCTCTCTCACCCAAGTGACGCTCGAGTGTAGCTGGAGTGATGGTCGAGTTAGTGTCGGTCAAGTGAAGATTTGGTATTCACAAATCTTACTTACACTCGACTCACTGGAGTAGTTTTCATGGTTTAACGATTGAAATAATTGCTGTATCGTGCGTAATTCAACAAGTCCTTTGTTTACAAATGGATGTACCAAAGAAATGAAACGATAATTTTGATGATAATTGTGTTCTATATTTTCCATTTTCAACGCTCAAATGGATTTAAACTACATTGAATTTTAGACAATCCCTTTTTGCATTTAGAATATTGAAAGCATTTTATTAACACATAAAATAATATAATACATAATTCGTGTGTTAGTTATTTGATTGTACTAACAAAAATTGAAACTTATTATAATATATTAAATTGAGTTATTGATGTATAATAATTTAGTTACTTTTAGCGACTAAATTGTAATCTATGCGAACATGTAAAGCAATAACAGCTTGAGTGATAAAAGTCAATTTTATTGTAATTAGAACAACAAATAATCATCAAAACACGTTAAATAGTCAAGTTAATTTCAGATACAAATGTAAACTACAGTAGAATTTATCATTAAATTGTGGCATGAATACATGATCGCATTATATTATTATACCCCGTAGAAACGAAGGCTTTGGAAGGGGTATATTGTTTTGGCATTGTCTGTCCATCCATCAGTCTGGGGAATGATGAATATCAAATGCCATAGCCATTAATAACCACGTCTTCGAGGTGGGAATGACACACTCGTGCTGATGAAACTTTTATTATCCTATGTCCTAAAATTTACGGCTTTCATAATATTTATTCTTTTTCGATGCATATTTCATAACCAATTGATTTGTATTTGCTTTAATTTGGCTAATTCCACAGGGGATATCAATTCAACGAACTGTTGTTGTTTTGAATGATTATCAAACCTTATTCAGTGCAATTCACGAAATCATCATTTCTGTTTTGATAGACAAACTCGTTAACACTTTCGAGAACAATTAACAGATACATATACCGAACAAAATGATTGCAGAAAAAACAATGGTGCAGATAATTGTTACAGTTGAGCACGTATTCGACGAACATAGTTTGAACACTATTTTAGAAACAATACTTGCATTAACATTAATAAAGCGACACAGAATAAAAGGCCATCTACTCCACGTAGCGTAAGTCAATTTTAATTATTCACACCGTTAGCTAAAACTGACTTCAGAACTGATATGACCGACTCAAACTATCAATTACTAGTTTTATTCATCGGAGTAATTATACAATTATACTATTAGATAAGAAATAATGGCAGCATTAATATTTGTGGTCAATACATTGATCAAGACGAGTATATATGTTTGTTTTATTCTCATATAAAACACAGACATACTATAATTTTGCTTAATTTAATACGAGTCTACTAAATCGGTATTCAGAAACAACACTTGAGTGTAGCTGGAGTCACTGTCAAGTGGCCGAATCATTCACTCGAGAAATCCCCACTCATTCGAGTTTACTCCCGCTACCCTAACCTTTGTGAATACCAATTTCTAGTTAGGGCGAAATCACACTCAAAAGCACGGACCGTTAGATAATTAAATACGGATTATCTCAGTGAGTGTGAGAGTGGAGTAGCGTTTCTGAACATGGGCCTATGTGTACAAATCGGAAGTTTCTTTTTTGTTCAGTTTATATTCAAATGCTTAAATAAACACGATTATCAATACAAAAGTATCAGGATTCTATCCGTTATGTTAATTAATATCACCCTAGAAATGATAGTACCGTATAAAGTACCGAAAATATAACATATCTGCTAACAGTGTAATTAACTATAGTGTGTCTCTCGTAGTTAAAACGTGACAGATCGAATACTCGATAAGTAGTCAAACAAGACATAAATTACATCACGTACCTTAACTTGCTCATCGGCAGTACAATTTACTGTTATCCTCGCCCTTGTTATTCAAGTATTACCACATTTTCACAGTGAGTATCCACCAATATTCGGCGCGGAAGTCGATGATCGGCGCAGAATTTTAATTGCTAAGCTATGTTGTGTAAAAATCTTGTCAACTTAATCAATTTCTGTCTTATAAATGATGTACATGTAATTAGTCGGTAACAATCGAAATTCTATTAATTCAACGGGATGTATCAATAAATACTAAAATTATTAAAAGCCGCGGCCGTGGTCCAGTGGTTAGTCCGCTGGACTCGCCCGGTCGCGGCAGGTCATACCCTTCCATGAAAATTTGACAAAAAATGTCGATTTTCCTCCACATGTGAAGAAGTTGCCGGCTCCTTGTGGAAGGGTAAGTTAGTACTGGTAAGAATTCAGTCCAGGAAAAACTGGTTAGTTGAACCGGCCGCCGTATATACTTCATTCATTGACCTGAAGCGCTGTTTTGACTATCTAAACAGAGACATGTTGCTTTACAAACTTCTATTGCTCAAAATCGACGGCAAATTATATAACTCTGTCAAAACGATATATGCTAGTTCTGTGTCATGTGTGCGGATAAACGATAAAATGACTGATTGGTTTGAGTGTCATACAGGGGCGAAACAAGGTTGTTGTCTATCACCTACCTTATTTTCAGTATTTGCAAATGATTTGGTACAAGAAGTTAACGACCTCGACATTGGTATCCAAATAGACAACGATAAACTTTCGATTCTAATGTATGCTGATGACATAGTTTTGATGGCAGAAAGCGAGGAAAAATTGCAAACTATGTTAGACACAGTATATGATTGGTGCAGACGTTGGAGAGTTATAATTAATACTGAAAAATCAAAATGTGTTCATTTTAGAGATAGTAGAACAGTCCAAAGTGAATATGGATTCAAACTTGGTGATACGTCGCTTGAAACAGTCAGCAGTTATAAATATTTAGGGGTGATATTCCATGAAAACCACAACTTTACGTTAAATAGTGAATCATTAGGAAGGGGATCAGGTCGTGCCTTGGGTAGTATTATCAGCAAAATTCATAATATGAAAGAATTCGGATTTAAATCATTCGAAAAACTATATAATTCATGTGTTGTGCCTGTACTAGATTATTGTTCCTCTGTATGGGGATATAAAGCTTATCAACAATTAGACAATGTGCAGAACAGAGCCATACATTACCATCTTGGTGTACATCGTTTCACACCCATTCTTGCTGGTTACCATGTATGTATCGTAGATGGGGGACTATGATTCGAATGTGGAACAGACTCATTTTAATGGACGACAACAGAGTTACAAAGAAAGTTTTCAATATGGACTATATAAAATGCAGCAATAATTGGTCTAGTGACCTACAGCAAGTGATGACAAAGCTTGGATTATCGACTGAGTTTAACAATAGATCAGTTATAAACTTTACTCACGCCACAAATTTAATTAAAAGTTATTACTCTGATATCTGGACAATAAACGTTAAACTGGTCCCAAAACTTAGAACATACATACTTTTTAAAGAGACCTTTAGAAGTGAGAATTATTTACTCATCAACCTACCAAGAAATGAACGTTCAATCCTTAGTCAATTTAGAACTGACATTCTACCTTTAAGAATAGAGACAGGTCGATATTGTGGAGAGACGCCAGAACAAAGAATATGCAAGTTTTGTGAAAATAACTCTGTGGAAAATGAAATTCATTTCTTGTTCGATTGTGAAATTTACCGAAATTTGAGATATTATAAGTTTAATAAATTATTTAGTACAATTAATATTCTCTTACCAGCTGAACAACGTTTAAATCATATCATGTTAACCCAGCCAAGACTCTTATCAAAATTTCTTGTACAAGCCTATATTACAAGACGAAAAATTCTCTACTCTTAAAATGTATGTACATTAACTAAAAATTGTATTTATATTGTTTACTATCTATTTTTTGTTTATTTAGTTTTACAGTTATTAATATAAATGATCGGTGAGTAAGATGCTATACTTATAAGGTGACTTATAGGCCCATTGGGCCGGGTGTTTGTATACTTTTTTGTATTTATTGACGGCGGCCTTCAGGCCGTCGTCTATTTGAATAATTTTTAATCTAGGTACATGGAGTTGCATAATCGAAATGGGAGAAGCCATTGGTATTATGCTTTTTTAAATTGTTCTTACAAAACGTGATTCTAATTATACAGATAAAAAAAGTGTACTAATTGATAATAAAAAAATGTCAAAATATTTAAAATGTATTTTTACCGTTAATAAAAAGCTTTAAAAAATGTTTTACGTATGCTTATAAGAATTTACAACAGCTAGTCACGAAAACGGTTAGGCATCGTGTATTACATAGCTTCGTTTCACAACTACGCTCAATTCATCATCAAAGTTCAGGAAATGGTTCCTAATGCTGTGCACGCAAATTGAAATTGTACTTATAAAAAAGCAAATTGTTAAACAAAAAATGTTAATCCATATTAATAAGTTCATGAATGCAGTTTATAATGTACAAATATAAATACAGTGACCAAACTATGCAATATACATTGCCTTAACTTGACCCATATAAGTTATGTACTGATGGTAATATGTAAACAAAATTCAGCCAATGAAAATTGTCGTTGAAAACGTCATAGCATTTGTTGTTCAAATAACGCATTGGCAGTAAAACGGATTCAGTACATTCGAGATCAAATGCTGATGGTTGAACTGAACTTTTAATTACGTTGTTTTGACATTTTTAGTGGATATTTTTCCCTTTTGATATCCCAATAGTTCTTTTAGATCTGTAAAACTAGAAGTTATAATCATGTATATTTTTAGATCCGTTTCGTTCTATCTACGTTTCGTGTAATCGTTTTTTGACACTTGGTCACAATTGATTTGTAAGGAATAAAAATTTGTAAGCACATTCTACCGTTTCCTTTACTTTGAATCCAATGTGAATACTTTTTTCATCACATGACAAATAATATGTTCCACATAAACTAAAAATTACACATTGTTATTGTATTGTCTCACTGTGTGTTTAGATAAATGCATGTCACAAACTGGTCGGTTTGTTTTACATAAACAAGTCATATTCCAATTAAACTACAAATGATTGATTGGTACCAAGACTATTTAGGCAATTGTCATGAATTGTGGATGATTCTTACCAGAATTATGGCTTGGTGATGATCATACTTTCTTATTTATTGATAAACAAAATAATAAATCTTCAATATCATGCTTCCTAAAACTTGTGCCGCCGTTTTGATGCTTTGCATCAAAATTAGTCTTGTGTTTATACTGAGATGTCTATACACATGTCACTATAATAAAAGATTTACTTACTTTACTTACTTATATAACTGAAATATCGTTGAGAAACGGCGTTAAACCCGATGAAACAAACAAACATAAAATTATTAAAATAAGGAGACGACTAAACCAAAACTACTGTACTTTTAATGAGCACCACTTCTTTATCTATTACTGGAAATGTCTAAACGATTTATTGGTCTTCTGAATAAATCTTGTATTTATCATTATACCCAAATACTATTTTAAGGCCTTTATTTGAGAATGTACAGAGGAATTGCAATCTTTCGACACATGTATTATATTTAACTGTATTCGATTAAAACTTCGGTATGTGTAATTATCGCAATGTTTTTCAATAGCATATCAGGTGACGTTGGCTCAATTGAACATATTATGCATAATTTTCGTAGCTTTATGTCGACTTTTAAATAAACAGGAAGTTATAATAGTACATGAAACAAAAATGTTAAGTAGATCGGAAGGATATAAACTTTAAATCAAAACGGAAGTTCAGTTTACATTTCAGCCAACTATTGAGGCGGCTAAACTATCAGCTTGCAGTGATGGACATTCATAAAGTGGTGCTCAGTGTTTGGATTTATATTATTGCATGTAAGTAGTTATTCTATGAATATTTCAGTATAAAGTGTATGTTTATAAATCACAGGAATTTAAATAATAATGTAACATCGGTAATGTTTAGTTTGTCAACAAACTGTCACAGAACGGACGGATGATTCACTAAAGATGCCTTGTGTGTTCGTCTTTATTTATTTGCGTTAAACAATTCCAATTCTATATGCAACACCACTTCGCATTAAATAATACAGTAGCGTATACCTAGTGTGGCTCCATTTCTAATTCGATCATCAACCATACTCATTTAAGTTGTTCTGTGCGTTTTACACAAACAATGAAACGTGTCATGCAATACTGTTGAAATGTACGTATCTCAAATATGTTCTAAAATTATTTTTTTTATATTGGTTGTCTGTGTCTTAAATCAAACAATGCTTTCGCAAAGTGCTGATATGGACTTAAGACAAAGAAACAGATTTATTTTGTATATCAATGTCAAAAAAGCTTCAATTAATCCGGGAGATGTGAAAATGAACTGAATGCTAAATCCACTACTAGCGACATCTACATAATCAACTATTGCTGTGTTCAGGTAACTTTGATGATTTGTATATAATCACGTAAGTATTAGATATGAACAGAAAATTAACAACTTATAAATCATTGCATCACCATTCGAGAAGATTAAAAAACACACACTTCATGCGAAATTAAGTTTTGTAACCAACCAAATTGTGTACTAGTTAGTGCCATTTTATTTAATTACATGTATTTATACATATGGTAAACACAACGATGTATAACAGTCATAAATAAGCCAGTTCTACCGTTTTCACCCTTATCACATTTCTGTTTCGATTTTATTGCATTTTGCTAACAGTGCAATCCTTTCTGATTAAAACGATATAAATAATTTAAATGCGCCATTGACCGATTTTTCGTGTTTCTCAAACATGACTTTATCACTAAAATGCTGAAATTTCAAAATAGAAAGACATGGAGAAAACTTTTCGTCAAAACGTATAAATCTATGTATATCTAATGTCTAGTAATATTCATCTAGGATTATAATATTTACATTCGAAATATATTGTATTTGTACAACAATTGCGTGCTCCTCGTACAGACAGATTGGCAAACGTTACAAAAATGTTTTATTTGTTTGAAGATAGGTTTCCTTCTATAATTGTATAGGACATCGGTCGGTCCACAGTGACACGATAATAGGCTTTGGAACGGCCATATGTAATACACTTTTCATTTGTACGCATGTTATATGCTAAATCTAATTCATATTTAAGCAATACATCAATGACCTTGATACTTTACAATTAATATAAACTTATACCTTCATTTTTTCAGATTTGTCTGCAGTATATGGTGAGTAGTTTGTATCTCCTTTATCTGTGGTTACTGTTTGAATGTACATTTTTTGTTTTAATTTTGTAATCGGCGTGGGGTCGAAGTTACATTTCATTAATGTTTACTAGGGGTGTCAATAGTCGGTTATTTAGCTAACCGGTTAACATGTTTCGTATTTTGCCGTGTATATGTTGACACCTTTAAACTAGTACTAGCATCGGTTAGTGTTTTATTTCTGCTAAGAACTGAAGATAATTCATAAAAATCATTTCAATTATTTTTAAGAAAATATCATTTTTTTATTTCAAACGTTATAATATGATATATGTGGTCAATTGAAGTATTTTAAACCACATTCAACTTAACAGACAGTTACTCTCTATTCGAATACAACAATGTTAAAACACCAAGTTCAGCACACTAACAAAATCGTGTATCCGTCTATTTAGATATGCCTAAATTCTCGAAAACCCAAATGAGTTTACTGACTGTCATAATGGACAATTAACTGACCTTTTTATTAACCATTTGTAGCAAACGCATACGTGTCAAAACGTTAGTTACGGATGATCGATTTTGCCCCCTTACGCCGCGGTTTCACACCTTTCAATGACATAAAAATATACGATTAGTGACCTGATTTTACTAACCGATAACCGCATATTCGAACATTTAACCAGTTAGTCGTTTACATGTATACTTTTTACAACGTTGAGTCGAGGAAGACTTCAAAATTAATGATCGAATAGCTCAATATGGTTCCTGTTCAGTGAAAAACGGAATCTTTCTTTGTTTACGTAATTACGAAATCTTTGATACAATGTATGTATATGTATGCTGCATATGGTTAAAAAATGTTGATACACTATGTAATTTAAGATGGAACAATGTAGGTCGTTGTACTGTACAAAGACGTCCACATTCACTGAATAAAGGTCTCCTTACACAATGTCCTGATCATCATCACCATCACAGGATTATAATCTGCATCAGCATCAACGTCAACAATATATTGATATCATTAACATCATATTGATATCTTCAACATCATATCACCATCATCAACATCATATAACTATCATCATCATATTGATACATGTAACATCATACCACTATCATCAAAATCAAATTGATATCATCAACATTTTATCATCAACATTATATTGGTATCATTAACATCATATCACTATCATCAACATCATATTGATATCAATAACATCATATCACTATCATCAACGTCATATTGATATCATTAACATCAATAGATATGTACAACTACAACCATATAGGAAATTCAAGTTACAACTTAATCAAACACGCGAATTCATCATTGTAAACTTTATTTAAGATCAAGAACCAATTGTGCATCATTGTGCAGTAATTTCATTTAAAAGTAAAACCACTGCCAATGAAATCAATTTCATTCAACTGAAATGAAAACAAGCACTTTGTTGTCAAAGAAGTGGGTGTTCATGGCTATGGCATTTGATATGCATCATTCCCCAGACTGCTGGATGGACAGTCAACTCAAATCATTTCCCTCAAAAAGACAGTAGGTATATCGAAAAAAAATAGCTGGAATACTCGTAAAGTGTCTAATAACTGGGCAGAAATATGAACCTAAAGAAAAATTTGCACAAAGAAATTTTACCAAAAAGAATATTTTTTACAAAAAAAAGAAAAATATGTTTAAGGACGGACGAACTAACAAGTGCAAAACAATATGCCATTTTTTCTTTGAAGCGGGTACATAATTATAATGAAAATAAAAGGTTGCCAAACCCTATAACTGAAAAGTGATATTATTTAATAATCACATACATGACATATAGAAATGAGGTTTCTTTGTTGCGAAATGAAATTACGCGAATACAAGATTCAGTTAAAAGGGTAGAAACCGTGCAGAAAAATATGAATATTAGACAGAAATCACTTGAAAAATCAGTGAAAGATGTACAATATGACCAGGGTGTTTTAACCAATGATATGGAGTGGAGTCCCTTTCGATGCACAATGACGAGTATGACTCACGCCTATCAAACGTCGAGCAACATTAAATAATATTGAATCCAACAGGTAGAAAAACTTACTGCGTATATTTGGGTTGGAAGAATCTGAATCAGATGAGGCCGAATTGAAATATTTAGTTGAACAGAAGGTGTTAAAAGTTGCATACGGTGATGATTTTGGTGAGGACAGTTTAATTTTAGCATGGCGTGTTGGTGAGAAGGAACCAGACATGACTCGTATGGTTATTGTCAAATTTGCAATAAATGATGACAACTTCCGGTTATTTAACTACAGAGACGATATACGAGCGTCTGGAATTAGTATCTCAAATGACCTTACTTTTATTCAACGACAACAACTGAAACATGCTAGGCAGAGAGGCTTGACTGGTTATTTCAAGAACGGTAAATTGTGTACTTTTAAAAAAACAATTAGTAATGAGCACATCAATACACGTATATTTGAACGTGCAGTCCGTCCAATATTTATGCAGAATAATGGACCATATGCTGAGTCTATGGAACAAATGGACATTACACAGGCCAATACAACTGACAACGTTACCATTACTACCGGAGATAGTTATCCCGCTTCTAATAATGTACAATAGTACGAAGGCCAAGGTCATACACATACTGCGCAATCACTGACTTTTCTAAGTTGGAATATTGAAGGGTTGAAATCTAAATTACTCAATTATGATCTAACTGGTATTCTTTGTTCTAATGATATTTTTGGTATACAAGAAACCTGGGATATTGATACATCGTACTGTGAACAGTATTTTCATAATCATGTATTACACTCTTGTCCAGCTAAAAGATCGTTAGTGGGCGGAAGATCAATGGGTGGTGTCATAGTGTGTGTGAAAAATAGCATTTCATCATTAGTTGAGCGAATATGTAAAGGCTTTGATTTTGGTGTTTTTCTTAAAACAGACAAATATTTGTTTACTACAGGTAGAGATGTTATATATGCCAATGTATATGTTCCACCAGACCGTTCGCCAGTATATGAGCATTTAGAAATGTCTGTGTTACAATATTTAGAAGAATGTATTACTTGTCAAGATTTATCAAATACAGACCTAATCATATGTGGTGATTTTAATGCTCGAACTTCTAATGTTCGTGACTTTACCACATGCGACAGTAATGTGCCTCAACTAGAAGAGTTTTATGAATAATTAGATGGTAATGTGGGTATACAAAGGATCTCACAAGATAAAACAATAAATACATTTGGTCGTGAATTTATAGCTTTCTGTAAATGGTTGTTATATCGTAAATGGACGCCTTGGTGACCAGCAAACAGGTGGAGGCTTTACGTTTGTGAACATGAATGGATGTAGCACGATCGATTATTTCATTGTTACAAAACCATTATTTGACGTTGTTTTTGACTTTAAACTATTACCAAACACAGAGGGCTGTCATATACCTATATGTTTATATACCAAGTTGCATGTGCAGCGCAACCCACTGACTGCAAGAAATAATCATGAAAAGTATTTATATTGCATAAACAAGAGCAACAGCAACAGTGAAAACTATGTACAGTGTTTATCTGAAAGCATACTGCAAGGTTCATTTGAGCCTTTCAGATTGGTTTCTGTATTCAGTTTGGTTGTCGAGACGAAGATACTGGGTATGACCATATTAATAAATACATGTCCCCGAATTTTCATCAAATCATTTATTGTTCACATAAAGTGATGCTTTTTTCACCAAGAGGACTGAGCCTACGTACTGCTGGGTAAAGCTTCCTGCGTCTGTCTTCAATTTCTCTCGGAAAATGTTCATATATTCTAGCACTCTCTCTCATCTTATTTAACAACATACCAGCTTTTCTGATGGCATCTCGATCGCTTAAAGCGGAGAATTTTGCTGCTATAGGTCTAGGTCGGTTTGATTGTGCCGCTTTATGAGAGTTTCCGACACGATAGGACATTATTTTGATATATCTTCATTTTTTTCAAGGTGAATTTTCAGGGCCTGGCTTAACCTAAATTCAACATTTTCTCTGATATTTTTATGCTCAGTATTTTTCGTGGTACAATTTGAGACAATTGGGCATCGACTTGAACATTTGTTTTTCAGTATTTGATCATCTTGTATTTTTTTTCATTATTTCGGGCCTCCTCGACATCAAATATTATCAAGTTAGTTTCCATGATTTTGTTTGAACATCCAAGCAACGTGTATTCAACTCGGTGTTTTGTGTCAGAAAAATTTGGATAACAGATTCTATGTTGTGATTTTGACGCTTTAGTTCTATAAATTTATCATTCCTTTTGCCTTTGTGTATTAAACACTTGGTCAGCAACATCGCTTTACGTTTGACAAAATGATTCAACATCATTAATTCTTTTGGATAGTTATTTGTTTTCTTCACGGAACTCACTAAATTGGGTTTACAAGTAAGTCAAATCGTTTCAATAGGCGATATTTTCGCAATATTTTGTTCAATAAACTTAAGTCTTAAATTCATTCTTTGGATAATTTCAAATAGGCCATTTTCGTGGGTGAGGTATCCATGAAACGCCGGACGAAGCATTTGGTTTGGGCTTGGACCTTGCATGCCCATTTGTGGAAAATACACCGATTGGGGATACAGTGTTGTCATGGGTTGAGGCAGCGTGTCAGTGGGTTTTACCTGTGCCCGATACTCCTCATTTTTAGAAGAATTGGTCCCGCCATTATTCCGTTGTTTTGCTTTGTCATTCGACGGCATATTACGACTGTGTTGATGTCCAAAATAACAAAATTTGTACTAAAACTCAACAGTTATATTGTTTTTCACTCACAGATGCACAAAACACTCATATATCAGTCCAATTTAGAATTTAATCGATGTTTTCCCTTTAGCAAATAGAACACCGCCATTTTCCATAGACTCGTTTCCTCTTCAAATTAAAATATACCTAAATTCTCGAACACCCAAACAGTTTTACGAATGTCATAAACAGCAATTAACGAGAAAACTTACAGATCACATCATTTTCTTGTAATGTATAATAACTTATGAAGTTTACAACACCCGCAAAATGCAAACATGATTAACTGTCATTAGATTAACAGTTCAACTCATCAAGGTGGTTAAATACAGATTACTTAAATGATCAATTTATTCAGCAATGTTGATATTGAAATGAATCGAACTTTATTAATGCGTTTTAAGTCAAATTTTCACATTCAGATTTAACAGTGTTATTCATTTTTATGATTTTACACATCAATACAATACAAAACAAAACATAGATCCAACTGTGTGTAAACATGTTCAGAATCTCGACCAGTTCTCAAAACCTCTCTAGTCCGGAAACCCATTTAAACCGGAATTGTTGTCTGTTCCAGAGCTTGTCCAATTTAAAGGGTTTCGGGGATATATTATATGAGGATGACACTGAACGTTTAGTTCATTTATCAGGTACATGTACATGGTATTTCGACAACATTGACATTACTCGATTTCGTCATACACATAACGTAACGGAGTATTGTTTCCAAGCTATTAAATAATTGATAACAGATTATTGAAGTCTTGAGAATAAAACGTTTTTATTTGTGTTTTAGCTGTATCCTGCACTTGTGGAAATATAGAAGAAAACAAGACTGTTAACTGCGAGTGTTCAACACCAAATAATGTGGATTTGTTTTATAATGATAGCAAAATCAGTGGCTGCTATAGTATTCTTGCAGATTGCCTGCCTGCTACATGGATGGGAACCAGTTTCACATATACTAGCACTGTTATAAAGATTTCAATATCAAACTTCAAACTGAAAGACTGCAAAATGTATAGCTGTAAAGACACGGGAACTTCAGAAGTGGATCAATTTCCTTACTGTCCTGGTAAGTTCATGTTTATTTTTATAATATTTATGCATCATTACACATTGACTAAGTCTATATCAGACAGCCAAAGATGTATTTTTATATGTACGTTTTTATATGTGTACTTATTTTTTTTACTTTAGAGATACGGTAATGACGCTTTATAATAATCATAAACAAATATTGGTTCGAACAAAAATAAGATTTATATAAATGTAGAAGCGTCGTGTTTTTATAAACAAAGTCTTAAAAATCAATGGCAATATCAAGAGTGTCAATATAGATGGCATATGCATTACTAACGCAATTGTATGTACAAAGTGGGACAGGCTATACATAGTATCACCCTGATCTGTTTTTCAATTATTGTAACCACATTATTTCGCTTACTCACTTTTTGACTATTTATGCAAATCAAACAGATGATTCAAGTTTTCAAAGCCGTTTTTTTTCGTATTATTGATTTTTCCGATAACTTAACATAAGATACCTTAGTAAAGCTTCACCTTTTTTTCAATTTAAAATCAAGTGAATGTATCGAAAGGGTAATGAAATTGTTTCAAGTACTAACCAACATATATTTCATATGTTTGTAATGTTAACTGTGAAACTGATTTATGTGCAAATTCAACATCAAACTAAATTCGAGTTGATTCTGATGACAATTTGACCAGACACCATGTTGTGGGGTTCAGCAGCCGCATAGTTAGCTCAGTCAGTCGATGGCCGTGCTAGAAGGGAATGTGTGTATTAAACAGTCGCATAGTTAGCTCAGTCAGTCGAGGGCCGTGCTAGAAGGTAATGTGTGTATTAAACAGCCGCATAATTAGCTCAGTCAGTTGAGGGCCGTGCTAGAAGGGAATGTGTGTATTAAACAGTCGTATAGTTAGCTCAGTCAGTCGAGGGCCATGCTAGAAGGGAATGTGTATTAAACAGTCGCATAGTTAGCTCAGTCAGTCGAGGGCCGTGCTAGAAGGGAATGTGTTTATTAAACAGTCGCATAGTTAGCTCAGTCAGTCGAGGGCCGTGCTAGAAGGGAATGTGTGTATTAAACAGTCGCATAGTTAGCTCAGTCAGTCGAGGGCCGTGCTAGAAGGGAATGTGTGTATTAAACAGTCGCATAGTTAGCTCAGTCAGTCGAGGGCCGTGCTAGAAGGGAATGTGTGTATTAAACAGTCGCATAGTTAGCTCAGTCAGGCGATGGCCGTGTTAGAAGGGAATGTGTGTATTAAACAGTCGCATAGTTAGCTCAGTCAGTCGAGGGCCGTGCTAGAAGGGAATGTGTGTATTAAACAGTCGCATAGTTAGCTCAGTCAGTCGATGGCTGTGCTAGAAGGTAATGTGTGTATTAAACAGCCGCATAATTAGCTCAGTCAGTTGAGGGCCGTGCTAGAAGGGAATGTGTGTATTAAACAGTCGTATAGTTAGCTCAGTCAGTCGAGGGCCGTGCTAGAAGGGAATGTGTATTAAACAGCCGCATAGTTAGCTCAGTCAGTCGAGGGCCGTGCTAGAAGGTAATGGTGTATTAAACAGTCGCATAGTTAGCTCAGTCAGTCGAGGGCCGTGCTAGAAGGGAATGTGTGTATTAAACAGTCGCATAGTTAGCTCAGTCAGTCGAGGGCCGTGCTAGAAGGGAATGTGTGTATTAAACAGTCGCATAGTTAGCTCAGTCAGTCAAGGGCCGTGCTAGAAGGGAATGTGTGTATTAAACAGTCGCATAGTTAGCTCAGTCTGACGAGGACCGTGCTAGAAGGGAATGTGTGTATTAAACAGTCGCATAGTTAGCTCAGTCAGTAGAGGGCCTTGCTAGAAGGTAATGTGTGTATTAAACAGTCGCATAGTTAGCTCAGTCAGTAGAGGGCGTGCTAGAAGGGAATGTGTGTATTAAACAGTCGCATAGTTAGCTAAGTCAGACGATGGCCGTGCTAGAAGGGAATGTGTGTATTAAACAGTCGCATAGTTAGCTCAGTCAGTCGAGGGCCGTGCTAGAAGGTAATGTGTGTATTAAACAGCCGCATAATTAGCTCAGTCAGTTGAGGGCCGTGCTAGAAGGGAATGTGTGTATTAAACAGTCGTATAGTTAGCTCAGTCAGTCGAGGGCCATGCTAGAAGGGAATGTGTATTAAACAGCCGCATAGTTAGCTCAGTCAGTCGAGGGCCGTGCTAGAAGGTAATGGTGTATTAAACAGTCGCATAGTTAGCTCAGTCAGTCGATGGCCGTGCTAGAAGGGAATGTGTGTATTAAACAGTCGCATAGTTAGCTCAGTCAGTCGAGGGCCGTGCTAGAAGGGAATGTGTGTATTAAACAGTCGCATAGTTAGCTCAGTCAGTCAAGGGCCGTGCTAGAAGGGAATGTGTGTATTAAACAGTCGCATAGTTAGCTCAGTCTGACGAGGACCGTGCTAGAAGGGAATGTGTGTATTAAACAGTCGCATAGTTAGCTCAGTCAGTAGAGGGCCGTGCTAGAAAGTAATGTGTGTATTAAACAGTCGCATAGTTAGCTCAGTCAGTAGAGGGCGTGCTAGAAGGGAATGTGTGTATTAAACAGTCGCATAGTTAGCTAAGTCAGACGAGGGCCGTGCTAGAAGGTAATGTGTGTATTAAACAGTCGCATAGTTAGCTCAGTCAGGCGAGGGCCGTGCTAGAAGGGAATGTGTGTATTAAACAGTCGCATAGTTAGCTCAGTCAGTCGAGGGCCGTGCTAGAAGGGAATGTGTGTATTAAACAGCCGCATAGTTAGCTCAGTCAGTCGAGGGCCGTGCTAGAAGGGAATGTGTGTATTAAACAGTCGCATAGTTAGCTCAGTCAGTAGAGGGCCGTGCTAGAAGGGAATGTGTGTATTAAACAGTCGCATAGTTAGCTCAGTCAGTCGATGGCCGTGCTAGAAGGGAATGTGTGTATTAAACAGTCGCATAGTTAGCTCAGTCAGTCGAGGGCCGTGCTAGAAGGGAATGTGTGTATTAAACAGTCGGATAGTTAGCTCAGTCAGTCGAGGGCCGTGCTAGAAGGGAATGTGTGTATTAAACAGTCGCATAGTTAGCTCAGTCAGTCGATGGCCGTGCTAGAAGGGAATGTGTGTATTTAACAGTCGCATAGTTAGCCCAGTCAGTCGATGGCCGTGTTAGAAGGGAATGTGTGTATTAAACAGTCGCATAGTTAGCCCAGTCAGTCGATGTCCGTGCTAGAAGGGAATGTGTGTATTAAACAGTCGCATAGTTAGCTCAGTCAGTCGATGGCTGTGCTAGAAGGGAATGTGTGTATTAAACAGTCGCATAGTTAGCTCAGTCAGTCGATGGCCGTGCTAGAAGGGAATGTGTGTATTAAACAGCCGCATAGTTAGCTCAGTCAGTCGAGGGCCGTGCTAGAAGGGAATGTGTGTATTAAACAGCCGCATAGTTAGCTCAGTCAGTCGAGGGCCGTGCTAGAAGGGAATGTGTGTATTAAACAGCCGCATAGTTAGCTCAGTCAGTCGAGGGCCGTGCTAGAAGGGAATGTGTGTATTAAACAGTCGCATAGTTAGCTCAGTCAGTCGATGGCCGTGCTAGAAGGGAATGTGTGTATTAAACAGTCGCATAGTTAGCTCAGTCAGTCGAGGGCCGTGCTAGAAGGGAATGTGTGTATTAAACAGTCGCATAGTTAGCTCAGTCAGTCGAGGGCCGTGCTAGAAGGTAATGTGTGTATCAAGTACGACATAATCCACACTCTATTTACTTAAATGGTAACAGTGATATTTCACTATACATAATGTATCGAGATGAGGAGTATAGCGATTAAAGGCCTCCTGGTTAACTTGGTCAGTAGACGTTTGTGCTAGTAGAAGAGGTTATCTAATTAATATTATGTTTAGACCGTGTTTAAATTCTGTCGATTGTCACTATTTCCTTTAAATGTCTTAGAGGTAATGAAATGAAGTAAATCAAGCAGAAATGTGCGCCTGGTGTGGGGTTCGAACCCAAGACCCCCTAAACACTAGTACGGCGATCTATCGACTGAGCTAACCGGGTGTCCGTCTAACACCACACCACTACCGAAACAATGAATGCTCGGTAACATGGGTAAGGCTATGTGCGTCAAAACGAGCTCTAAAGAATAATGTTATGGCATACAACCCTATTGTGTATAAAGAAGTATAAATCAGTAATTTTAGATTATTCATCGGCAATAAACGTCATTAGCTGTTAAATCGCCGTCAACTAGAAACTCTTCTGTGTTTTTTGTGACCATGAATACAGGTGCATGATCGGTATCACGTGAGTATAATACAGACGGTGTCACATTTTCTCGAACTTACGACAAAACTTATTGTATCTTCGATAACGGAGTTAAGACAGCGTATTTGAAACGCTCAAAACTTATCTTAGCTTTTATCGTAAGTTCAAAATCTTATCTTAGCTAAGAAACGGGGCCCTGGTGTAATGATGTTACTAAAAAGATTTAGATGTTACACATAATCAAGACAACGCCTCCACACACAGATCCCGGAGAGGCACTAGGCTACGGAACATTATGAATGGGGGAGGTGCAAGGGCAGTTATCTATTATGTGAATGGAGTAGTAAGGAATTGTCTGTCCGACTATCAAAAACATTCATGGAGAAATTAAGAGTTATTTCCTTGATAATATCAATTTAAACATGGATCTCAATTGTGAGATTTTGTTGCAAAATTCACAAATAGGCATACATTGTATTATTATTACATAGTTATTGTATCTCAGTTTCTACTATCTAAAACAATATCATTTTTAGTTCTCACGATGGCAAAGCCAGATAATGATAGTCCAATCGACATTGTTGAAAACACAACAGCAGAGTTTATCTGTAAAATAAGGAGTGGTTCTCCAGCAGGAACTGTTCAGTGGTATTCTGACTCTGGTACGCCAAGTGATGTTGATGATGATGTGGAGATTACACGTGACATTACAGTTAGTTCAGCACAGTCTCCTACAGACAACCAGACACATATAACCACCAGTACTTTAATGTTATCTCCATCTAGATCGTACATTGGTAACCGGATTTACTGTAAAGGTACAAACAAACCTGAACAAACACCTTTAACTTCTCAGAGGAAACCACTTCTTAATATCATATGTAAGTTGACTTTGCTTCCACCGTTTCAGCACCTATAATGCCAAATGTTTTGAATACTTCTATTAAAAATATATTTTTGAAAATATTAAAACCACAAAAACAAGGATAATAATGTATGGAATCACAACCAGTTTCTTGAAAACGAGGATTGAACGGAGCTAAGGGTCATCTTATGTTTGTGTGATATGTCAGTTGATTTGTAGAAAATGTTAGGTGCACACATTTAAAAGTATTAAATAACCCATACACATGACCAACATAACTTTTTCTCATCTGGTCCAAGCATTGCAGAGTTATGTGCCCTTCCATCAGCATTATTATTTCACATTTTTAAAACTATTCTCCTCTGAATCTGCTGAATGGCTTTAAGGTAAGTGGAAGTAAACAATTGTACTCGGCGAAAGAAACCGATAATAAAACGACCACTAAAGCCAGTTACACTGTATTCAGGCATAACTGGTGTAACACACACGTACGAATATTGATAATGAGTGTTTGTTGTTGTAAGGGCTGTCAAGGTCAATATCGCTTTAATAAAACTGATTTCTGTCTATCCATTTGAATCAGGAATTCAATAGTACAACTCATTTGGAGAGAGTTCTAATTCAATTGATTCTATCATAAATTCAATTCGAGAGATTTTCAATTGAATCGCAGAACTCTCCATATAATATTTGAGTTAATGCAGATTTGGCGTTCCATAAAATGGCGGCACATCAAAAAACTTCCCTTTATTCCGGAAATTTGGTTGAAATAATGTAATAATGAAATAAGGATATAATATGTTAGATAATTGTAAAATCAGTCCTCAATGGACAATTCGCTATATTAACCGAAACGTCTAATCTTCGACGGAACCCCTCTCGTCCTCTTTCGCTTGTCATGTCATCCGTCTTGAAATTTGTCTTTTTATAATAAATGTGGGGAAAATGAATATTTTCAGATTACTCCGCGGGTCCATCTATTGAAGAGGGTACGTCGTACAGAGTCATTGAGAACATGTCGGGACAATTGTCTTGTTTTGTAGCAGGAGGAAACCCATTACCAACATTAAACTGGAACTGCAATGGTGGTACACAAACTAATACTTCAAATGGAAACAGAATAACAAGCACTGTAACCTGGACAGCACATAGAGATGACAAAGATACATGTATCTGTGAATCAACGCAAACTGGGCTAGAGAGTAGAACTGCAACAACACAAGTAACAGTTTTATGTAAGTAATGTGCGGGCTGCAACTGCGTTATTGATTGGCATGTTGTATCGTATCATGATTTACTTTATCATTATATATATTCATGGGTATACTCGTATATCAATTATGCAATGTATAACGATTCAACAATCTGACTTAGTGGTAATAATTATATCACTTAAATGTAGATGTACATAACGTTTTTAGTCAAACTGTTTAAAACGAGAATGTGGACATTATGTGAATCATTGATCATTACAATAGCAATGCACTACTTGATGAATACATGTATAACGATTGCTTTTAATTCTGTATCTTTTGCGGATCTGTAACGTTATTTAAGTGGAAAGAATTTTCTCTTCTGTGGAGCGACCATATCTGCAAATTCCGAAAACGTTGTAAAAAAATTAAACGATGATATTTCATGTGGAGAAAATTTATTTAGTCTAATTTGTTATTAAAATTGATCTACTATTAACACACAGTACATGTAATTGAATCATTGGGGTAAAATAAATGTTGATAAACTCATGTACTTGTATGTCAATAGAAATGAAAATACCATTTTGGCCATTTTAAGTTTACACTTTGTTTCAATTAGTCAGCTATAGATACTGACATCGATTCTAAACTTTTTAACTTTATATTTTATTGTACTTCATATTTACCCAAGATAGTATTTTTTCATTATTTGAGTATATTCAAGTTCAGCCTTGTATGATAGGATACGCTATTAAAATCACTTTTTATTTGCGTTTTCAGATTTGCCTTGGTAAATATTTTTCCACATAGGCTACATGTTACAGGAAAAGTCCCATAGAAAGACAAAATGAATTATAATACCTGGTTGTTAATAGTTTGAGTATCTGTACCCTTGGATTAATCATTGCTCATTATTTTGTCTACACCATTGTTTCTTAAATGCAAAGTCATTTTATTTTTATGTAATTTCCTGGTGCTGATGTTTAATAAAAAGCTATCGGGTTGAGTTGTTAAAGTATTTGTATTATGATGAAGCAGCAGTTGTCTTCGGTTGTTGTTCTTAATGATTCTATGGCAAATGTTTACCACAGATCCCCCATCATCACCATATTTCACCGTCGATGGACAACAGGTTGCTGGAAATATCATGTTCATAGAAAATCGTTCGCAACAGATAAAATGTGAGAGTATTGGAAATCCTAACCCTACCACCGACTGGGAGAAACGTGTAGGTAGCTCAGCTATATCAAATGGACAATTCTTAAATTTCACAAAAATACTCAAAACAGATGCTGGTTTGTATACATGTACTGCCAGTAATGTGATGGATCCAACTGGAAGACATCCCCTACCGGGAACAAATACATTATATACAGAAATCGTTATTTTGTGTAAGTATATGTATACAGTCATGTAATTTGTATGTATATATGTTCATTACTATTGTATGGGTTGGTGGCCTGAATCATCGAAATAGAAAGAATTGAATTAATGTATTTCTCCATTGAAACTTGTATGTGAACTATTTAGAACATTCAATTTTTTCATAGATTATTTTGCGTTTTCCTTGTATGATTATATAATTTACTATCCCAATGATATTTTTCGATAAATTAAAATGCAAGTACTAATTTGCACAGTCAAATATTGTTCTTATAGGCAGAATTCTACTCTTAATCCACTCTATTCACGACCAAAGTATAGCATCTTTAAAAAGCATATTAATTTTTTTTTTTTATATATTCACCTGAAAATTCCAAAATGAGTGTGTACACTGTATATAATGATTATACTTGTACTCGGCTAAAATAGGAAATACTTATCTCCGAAGTGTCATCATAGTTCTATCCTGAATTCTTCCTTTCCTATTTGTTATTAACTTGTTAGAAGAAGACAGTTTGCCCATGTTGGGGTCAAAATATTTGGTCGCCAGGTAACATCACAGAAAACGTTAATAACACTGGTCAATATATTCAGTAATACTGTACAAGGCACTTTACTATGTTAACACTTGGAAAGAATAAATGCTGATGGCAATCATTAAGCTACATATATCACACCATACAATTGACCCTTCCTCATTCGCTCTGTAGCCACGCCCACCTTAGCAACATGTGCTTGTTGTAACTGCGTTATACGAGCGGTTTACAATATGGCGACCGATAATAATAAACGTAATGTAATTTTGGAGTGTCTCAAACGCGATTTTGCGTTGAATTATCTTTGTGATCAAACGTTGACTCTGCATTTACGCCTACCTGGTTTCCTAATAAGAAAATAGTACTCCAAACCGTCTGTGACAAAGCAAAAATGATCAAAGAAAAAAAAACATCATAGCTAAGCGTCCAATTGGAATGGACATATTTTATACTACAGCCACAACAAATGCACAAAATTGACATCTATTGGATAATATAAGGATATTTTGTAATATCTTTTATAATCTGACATAAAACATATTTGTTAAAGTCCATGTGGTAAATCAGGGACCGTATAAAATTGACAAAAATAGTATGTTTAATAAATAATTTAGAGAGTGGACAGACATTACAATATTAGGATTATTTCTCAAATCATCAACAAATCATTCAACACATATTTCTAAAAATTCCAGAAATTATGCCTTAAAGAAACAAGGCCAGTTTTGACTTGGACAAATTATACAATCATGTTACGCAATAAACAATATTGCCCCCTGTGTGCACTATCTAGATATCAATTTTGTCCTGACCCCTAATCAGCATTTCTCTTTGTCTGCCCCAGTTGGAATCCAATATACATCCAATCAGTGTTTCCTGTCACCATCTGACACATATATACAGTACAGTTGAGAAGTGTCAACTATTTCTATAGACTTTATCTAAAAGACCTTTGATCAGGTCTGTGTTGAATGTTATCAAATGTGTTTATTATTTAAGAACTTAATTCAACATAAGTGTGATTTTTAGGGTTTAGACATGATATATTACTAATTTCTGTGCAATCATTAACTGTAACTGTTTTAATTGATTCTGGGCAGTTTTAGTTTTACAAACTAGGTCTTTATAACTAATTTATAAAGTAATGTCCATCCTAAGCAAATGAAATATCCAAATACTTACCTAAATGCTGGTAAAAGTCAAATATTGTAGTTTATCAAAATAATATAATGTTCATTCAACACAAAGATATATTGATCATATCAGACATTTATATAAATTGCAACTTATTAAAACCAGATGATGAGAAGGATAGTTTGGCGATATAAACCTTCACCGCTTTCTAATTATTGATTCGAATGACATTATTAAGCAAGAATTTAGCTAATCAGTGTAAAATTGTTTAACAGCATGTTGTTGCTTGCATATGTATGTAGAGCAAACATATTTTAAGTTGTTACATTTTGTTTCTTCATCTTCTAGGGCTATACTTTTCATTAATGTCTAATGTCTGCCCCCTCCCAGTAAAGCCGATTTAAATAAATATTTCATTTTTTCTAGTCTCTCCGGATTTCTGCTGTCCGAATAACACAATCCGTAGCTGCATCTTATCACCATTGTCACATATTGACATAATATAATGTAATCACAATTCTATCGAGTGTTATCTGGCTTGAATGAAGTTTCTGTGTCAATCAATTGGTTATCCCAATCATTTCAAACTCAACATGTTTTCTGTATGATTCCGAAGTTGAAGCGAAATTGAGAATATTAATAAGAAGGTTTAGTATTAACATACTTCGTAGAGATTTAACATGATTGTTGCAAGTTTTTTGTCTCCAATTATTATTGTATGAGAAAGGCATTTTGTTCTGACCATGCGTTGGTAACATCAGTTTGAAAATGTAAATCTCCACATTGTTTCCGCCATGAGTAATAATAGTACATTTTAACTATGACTCATGTATGAAAACAAAAGCACATGTTCCATCCCTTGTATCAGAGTTTATACCGTTGAAGTTGTAGCATTCATTAGTTGTTGTTATTTGTTATATTAATATTTATGCAAAATCGTGTGTTTTTAAAATGTATATTTGCATTGTCGTATCTTATAAACGTATTATTTATTACAGATCCTCCTGCTGTAGACAAATTGGATAACATTTCCTGGATTAAAGGTTCAAAACTTCAAGTCAATTGTAATGTTACTGAAGGATTTCCTGCAGAAACAACAACAACATGGAAAAGAGATACTGATTCAAGAACATGGGAAAATAAACCATTATATATAGCAGCTATTACAAAGGCAGATACTGGGAGATATACGTGTACTGCATCCAATACAATGAGGCCTAGTGGAGACACTCAATCTTATCCTGGCACAGATGAGAAACACTTTGACCTAACTGTACTTTGTACGTATTATATACTATCATAAAACCGTTTGAATTCCAAATGTATAAAAAGTATTTTAGAGCGTTTTTTGTAGTTTCTTGTATATTATATTATTTGAACACTAGTTACATTATTGATAATTAGTATTTACATTTAATTCTTGTTCATTGCCTGCTCTGTCTAGTTGTCTTCTGTAAATAATGTTTGTATATTTATAAATAAATATGGTGTCTAATTTTAGATGAAGCAAGTGTTACATCCTTCTATGTCGATGGCTTCAAAGGCAATGGTGACGTTACTGTTAATGAAAGTATGCTAGTGTTGTTTAAATGTGCTGCGGATAGTATTCCAACAGCAAACATCACAATGAAGCATCAAAGTGATTCCCTACTGTCTAATACATCAAACACTTTAAATTTCCCTCTGCCAAAAGCTTCCTGTCTAGATGCCGGGACTTACTCCTGTTCAGCACGAAATGTTTATAACCAGGAGGTGTCACTGAAAACTGTCAACCTGTTTGTATCTTGTAAGTTTCTATTAAAGTAGTTTACACTAGCTTAGTCATTTATTGATTGATAATAATAATAAATGTGGCTCCAGTTGAAGAAGTTTACCATAAATGAGTCCATAAACTAAGAATAATTTATGCTTATGTAAAGATATTGGTCTTCATATGTGTTGTAAAAATAACAGATAATTGTATTAGTAGTTTACATAACTCGCGGCAAATAGACTTTACTACATATCTTCGGAGTTGATTGTGTTAATGATTTAACATGTTTGATGAAGACGATAATTCGTTCTCAAACTTTTAGACGTCGTTCTTTATTAGCTGATGTTTGTCATTCTGTTGATCACTATTGAAAATGTGATATCTGTTGTCTACAGTAGCGCTTTAAAATAAAGTCGGCGATAATTGTGATAGTGGGAGTTAGTTTAGTTAGTTGTACTTAATGTACTGAAATAATTAATCACATAGTTCATCCATACCTGTAGCTAGGACTTTGGCATTGTCAAGGTAGGTGATTGTCCCTGATACACTGAAACATTGTTTTCTTATTGGTAACCCTACGCTACTGCTGTTCATTTATTTGTTAAGCCAGCTTTCGGTAAGTTGGACATAGTCGTCACAATGGTGGATTGGTGTACGTACATGCGTCCGGACCATTACTCTGTCATTTAAACGGGGGTTTCAAATTACTTGACTTAAATGTTCAGATGATGTGTGGTACACAAACGTGTGTATGTGGCTCTACGGTCAAGGTAACACTTAAAAAACAAATATCAAAAACGGGTCGATAACATTGCGTCTGGAATATTACACTATCATTTATTTGGGGACTTTCAAAAAACTTGGCTATCTAAATGTTCACAATGATGGTTCGGTGTGTCACTTCTAAGACATGCATCCGTAGCTCTAATGTCAATGTCATATTCAGAGGTCAAACGTCAACAATGGGTCTTAAACATTTTTCCGGAATATTACACCGTCATTTATTCTGGGGCTTTCAAATTACTTGAGCCAGATTGTCACCTTGATGGGACTTTGTGTCATGCACAAGAACCATTTTCGATGAGATTATTATTCGTACATGTCTGTAGCTCAAAGGTCAATGCCACACTTAAAAGTCAACGTTAAAATGGGTCTTAAATATATTGTCCGGAATACGTAATGCATTTATCAGGGGATTTTTAAATTACTGAGTGTAAGTGTTAGTTACTTAGCTCAACCATAATGATACAGTGTGTCGTGCACAAGACGCCTGTATGTAGATCTAAATCAAGGTCAAACTTGGAGGTCAGAGGTTAAAACAGCGTATAATAGATATGCACGTATAGTATTGAAATATTTGTAAGCATATATTTTGTACATTTTGACATTTGGGTAAGAATGATGTAAAACAAATTTATTTAATTAACATATCACTTTATTTATATTGAACAACATTACATTATTGGATGTGGTCAATTAGAAAAACATTTGAGTTCTACTGGCATGTATTTTGTACTATAAGTAATGCCCCTTGTGTATATTAATGGTTTAACGACTATTGGGTTAATATGGTGGCATATTACTGCCACCAGTTAGCATGATAGGGTTCGCGAATTGTTTCGATAATTATCTAGCTAACTAGTTAATATTCGTGATACATTTTCGGTAAGTCATAAAACTAGAAACAGGCTTGAAAGTGCCCAGAACTGCCACCTCTTACATTTCTATGATGTATTACACTAAATGTAAGTGGTAACACGAATCTTATCTAGTTGACCACTTATTATGTTACTTAATAACTCAAATTCGCGAATTTCACTTAAGATTCGTGTTACCACTTATTTATAAATGCAATTTTGGCTTATTGATGTAAGTGGTAACACGAATCTTATCTAGTTGACCACTTATTATGTTACTTAATAACTCAAATTCGCGAATTACACTTAAGATTCGTGTTACCACTTATTTATAAATGCATTTTAGGCTTCTAGATAATTATCGTAATAATTAAGTGGTTAACACGAAACAATTCGCGAACCCTATTATGCTAACTGGTGGCAGTAATATGCCACCATAGGTTAAAGCTGGTTATCGGTAGAGTAGGTTTGAGTTTGGAAGATTTTGTGCCGTGATAAGTCTCAATTAAGACATTGTTTATGTTTTGGAGAAGAGAGTCGTTATTGCAGGGTCGCCAATATATATTCTTAACCGTTAGTCGTGTGTTTTCTTGAAGAGCTGATTTATTAGTTGGTCATTTGGAGGCTTAGTTGTATTGTGATTGCCAGACAGTGTATATATGATGATACTGAAAAGAGTTTATAACACAATTTATCTACTGTTATTTTGAATAACTATTATGCGCATACGAGTATATTTGCCATTCTATAGTTGGGATGGTTGTCTGCTTGTTTCTAAAGAAAAATGATATAACGTGTAATTATTGATTGTTTATCAAATTAATGAGAAAAATGTTATACTTGCAGGTATTCCAAGGTCTGCCAATATAGTAAACCTGAACAGAACAAGTGAGACAAACGAAACATTCACATTCACATTTAATGCTATAGCATATCCTGTTCCTGCGTTTATTTGGAAGAAATGGGATGATGATGGATGGAGAAAAGTTCAGAATGATACTAATGTTTACATTACATCTTCTGATTTACAGTCAAATCTTACAATACGCAGAGTCGATCAAGGAGACTTTGGAAAGTATTTACTTGTGGTGAGAAATGATATTGGTGAATTGGAACTTCCTTACCAGCTTGAGCCTCATGGTAAGAAAGCAATCATTCATATTTATACAATTCTTCAGTCTAGGCTACTCTACGAGCTATAGCACAAGCTCATTGGACGTCGAAGTATGTAAACCTGTGCAAATGATGAAGTATCTTTGTGTATAATTGATCTGATCATATTTTAGCACGAATAAGCACAATTATTTGTTCTAATTGCGAATCTCTGCAGTCTCAGTATTGCTGATAAGCTGTCATTTTCCACTCATATTCTTGGGAAAAATCAGCACCCACAACACTAGAAATAAAGGAGATTAGTGGGCAAATAATTATCTAGACGGATGAATTAGGGATTGTATGGCCGATTATAAGAAACAAGAGAGTGGAAGGAGGGGACAATTGATGGAATATCAATATTATTGTGTTATTTATTCAATATATACAGTTGAGCCGGATGCGCCTACAAACTTCGTACATATAGAACATCTGGCAACAGAATCATCAATACAGCTTGAATGGAAGCCAGGATTTAATGGCGGACCACCACAAACATTTTACATAAAATACAAGAAGGGCCCAAGCCACACATGGACTTTTGTTAGTGTCCCTGATAATGGAGAACAGACCATGCGATATATGTTGAATGGTTTAGAGAGTGACACGCAATATCAATTGATCATTTATTCTTCAAACAGAAAGGGAAATTCATCCGAGTCAGAACTTTTAATAGCAAAAACGAAAGGTAAATTATATCATGAATATTTCATAAATGCTGTAGGCATTTGTGCAATAATAGAAACATATAGTTTAGAAAGGTTCGTGTGGGTTTTAGGAATCATTTTAGATCGTACGTTTTGAACATGGAGAGCTATTGTTTAGCCTCGTCATTCTTGTCTAAAATCCACCTTAATGTTTAAGTATGTATCAAACACAGTTAATCCAAATCAGAAAGTTTACTAACACACGCTAGCAGTGAATTATTTGAATCTGTAAAAAACCGCGATGTATTCTCGATAAACATTGTTCCAAACTCATTCGTAGCTCAGGGGTGTTACTAATGGGTAATGTAGCAAGGAACACGCCAAAAGTAGGGCGGGGACTTAGGATAACTAGCAGATAACGTAAAATATTGTTCATTTGCGATTATATATTTTGAGTTGACTTTCCTCTGAGATAGTGGAAGAAAACAAAAAACAAAAATCTTGAATAGTGTCATGTAGACAACGTTTTCAAATACTGCAAACGTTACTTATGTATTTAACTTTAGTTCTATAAATATATTTTACAATACCATAGTATATAAATAAACATAAAGTATGAACGAAAGGAAATTATATTCACATAAAGCACAAAGAAGCTTGTCTTGTCTTTATTACAAAATCAATGTAACATGTACTCAACGACACTTCTAAGTCCACACTTCGATTTTCATGGCTAACTTCGACATTTGTTGGAGTATTTCGACCAGCAGCAGTAAAACTGTCACGGTTGAGCGGATTCGTATCCGATTGTTATTTTTGTTATGTTTCTTATATAATAAAATATTGTGTTAAGATTGTGACCAGGTTTTATAAAAATACAAATGCCAAATATAGCCAAATCCATTCGATGTTAGTAAGTTTCTGACTTTAGTTACCCAGTTTACTTGACCATGGTCGTCTAAATTTTTCAACCAATATTTGATTACTCTTTTGGCAGACTCAATAAACATGGGATATCTAGCACAGTCTCCTAAAACAACATAATTGGAAGCATTCATTTTTGTGCACATATAACGTTTGCAGGCTACTCGATGTATGGCTTCAATGTCACACCGCTGTTCAAAACCCCAAATTTCTGCTCCGTACATCAGTATTGGTAATATTTTTTTATCAAATATATTGAAGAAAATATGCTTCGGCATTTGCCCGTATTTATAAATATGTATGTTTTTCTAACCAGCCTATATTTATTACAGATTAAAATAATGAAATACGTATTCAATGACCAGGTTAAAACATACTTCACAAATGCGTTCGTTTCTGTCGAGTCTATTTTTCCATATCTGCCAGTTTCAATCCTTAATTTATGAGTACATATTCTAAATGTTGTCAATAATTGCCTACTCAGCTTATTTCCAATAATGTTAAGGTACGGTTCATATTCTGAATCGATCTTCAAATGTTTATATGTAATAAGTACTTTATTAATAGAAATATTACATCTCCAGCTCTGAATAAAATTGTCAATCAATCGTTGCTTAAACAATAAGTACAAGATTTGTCTAACATTAGTTGCCCAATTGGTTTTACCATTTTGTGCATCTTTTAACATAATAGAATACGACGTTAAAGATATATCTGGCTCATCTGAACATAAAATGTTTGAATTGGCTTTATCCAGTATTGTTGCTACATTGGCTAAAACATCTCTAATAAGAGCAATTGCAATGTTAGAACGATTGAAAAAAAATATTTATCATATTACTAACAGTCAAAACCTGTCAATTAGCCTGATTGTTAAAAAGACTGGAAGTTTTTTTAAATTTCGTGATGTACAAACATCCTTCCTCAACAAATATGGAGTAATACATTATGAGTTCATTCTTTGTTAATGCATGTTTAGTGATATTTTAACTGTAGGAAATATATTTTTCATGTTTGGTTAGGTAAGCAAATGAACAAAAAATGAGCATAGTATTACTTTAATAAGACACAATTATTAGTATTGATAATCTTACGCCAATACTTAACTATTCTGACAAGTCTACTGATATAAAGTGGATAGCGTACCAATTCTCCATAGACTCCAGAGTTACTAGTTGATTGTTTCACTTGTTTTAGGCAATATAAAATCTAACCCAGCACCTATGATTGGAGGAGTGGTTGGTGGACTTGTGATAGTTGCTGTAATTGTTGTTGTAATAATTGTTATGGTACGACGCTATAAAATCAGGAAAGGTAATTCAATTCACTTGATTACATCAGTCCAATATGAATCAAAGTTCAATAACGCCAAATATTTGCAATCAACGCGTACTCTGAATTACTTCTGGTTTAAAGTATCGGTATTGATGCAATTGCAACATTATAATTAAAATTCTCATTTTATAATCAATACCTGTCGCCCTTTGCCAATTCGAAAGATTTGTTTTTATTTGTCATATAATTGTTCTATCTTTAGGAATACCGAACTCTGGTGCCGAAACAACGACAAGGTATGTGCTTATTCAGAACACTGCAATCTGAATAAACGCGTGTACATATCGCACTATTATTACAAACAAATAAACGCTGATGTTTTCATTTCATTTATATAGCCAGTATCGAAGCAACTCAGTGAATGATAAATTTAACCAAATCGCGTGTTCTATTGTTTCTCTGGAGTATGTGCGGGCAGGCATTTTCTTATGTATGTGGCGTTACCAACTTAATCTGTCTTTCTAAAATGTCAGACTAGTCACTAATATGTTTGTTGTACCTCCTCAAGGATGCAATCCGTATATTTATTTTACAACATGACACTTAGGACAAAATGATAATTTATGTATGTGTTGTTTGATTATTATTTTTCTACTAAGGATTGAATAGCTCGAGCAGGAACTGTACAACGTACGTAGTTTTCCAAAATTATAAGGACATATGCAAATAGAAACATACGTTTGAAAGTGATTCAAATAAGCAAATATACCGGAAGGAAAATAAACTTTCTTCATATTAGTTAAATGCTAATAGTTATAGTTTGAGCAAAACAAAATTGAACAACCATCAATACTATTAAAGATAATAACAATTTTATATGTGTATGTACTGCTACCTATTACACAGCACGAGTGTCCTGGTATAGATCTTTTTGTCATTGACCTTCTACTTTGTTCAAAGGAATCGGTACGAAACAAGCAAGTCTTCGGATGATGCAAGTTACTACAACATTGGAAGGTAAAATAGCTTCAAACTACATAACATTGATAAATTGAATACGTATTGATGGTTAAATTTACAAATCTTACACGCTGATGTAACCATTAATAGAAAATTGAACATAACTGACATTTATATTTATTGGTATATTATAGTATATTATCAAGATCAGCTCCCTTTCTATATACCTTCTATATTATTTACATGTATCTAATTCAATGTGTCTAAATGAGTTTTACACTTGGTCTCCATTTGAAATTGCGCTTCAAACATCACAACATATCCATGCTATGCATTCTGCGCATGACCGACATCTGCGTTATGAGAGCCGTCAAGAAGTTTTTATCCGAATTGCATACAATAACGAACATGTCAAGGATCTCGTCGATTAGTTGTACATGAATATATACATTTATTTAAAATAGAAATGATTCATTACAATCTCCGGTGCGTTCGACTCCTGAGCAATTTGTATCGTACCAATATGCCAATACTTGTTTAGCGTTGCAACCTCCTCCGTACCTAATGTTTTGTAAACTGTTATTTTCTGGAGGGTCTGTGTGGGGAGGCATAGTTTTGTGCATAATGTAATCTCTCTTTCAGGATGTAAGAATTTGAGTATTACATTGAATCAATGTACAACATAATTAGTTGTTATAAGAGTTTTATCAAATCGAATGTGAATATGAATCCGGTTCAGTTGTGCGAGTTATAACAATTTAACCACTGGACAAGATCAGAATGAAAATATCATTTTTTTAAATTTTATTTCAACGAAACAACACATGATTGATACTTGTTCTAAAGTTTAATGACAAACGTTTGTTTAAAGTTTCGTATCACAGAGTATGCCACCTAACATTAATGGCGTACTTTTATCTCGGGCGATTTCGTGAAATTATTTGCACATTGTAAAATTACTACTAATTATAACGTTAAGGTTGAATCAAGTATGCGCATTGGCGCCATTTTTAATAAGATTTTATTCCAGTGTTTACATTTTAGTTATTCTCGTTATTATTTGTTTTATTTCAAAGTCCTTCATTATACCATGCTTGATAGTGTATGCTGTTATATCCCCATTACTCACTTGTCTCACTGTCTCACTGTTGTTATATAGGGAGGTACAAGTGGCCAGTCAAAGTACCAGTGAGCCAACGTATCACAATGACGGAAGGCAAGTCACTTTATTAGTATCTAATCACATGTATTACTTGCATAATTACGTACACGTATTGCATAATCAAAGCAAAATCGTATATCATTGTACAATTGTAAACTCCAGTTGTTTGATTTTCATAAATGTATGTTATAAAGTATTGTTTGTACGTTCGTTGATAACGTATTTTACATAAGACTTTTAATGGTAACCTTTTGTCTAGTTTAATTGATTATTCCGATCTATGCGTCGTTGATTGTTCATTTGCTGAATATTATGTTGTTGTATTTTAGTATTCCTGATTATGAAATGTTAAACCAGCAAAATCGGGATTTCACGACATATTCATCTCTTCAACCGAACAGCAGTAGCCTTACAAACGGTAAATTTCCATGTTTTGTTTTGCATGCTGACGAATCCGTACTATAGAGGAAATTAATCGATGAACAGGATCCACTACTCTACAGACCCGCCCTGTTACAAAATTACACATGAGTTTATTACTTGATTGATGTAACGATATATTTATTTTTTGTTTTATGTATTTTTTCAACATTAAGTTTGCAACAGTTTCACTTTGACTATGTTACTATGACATCGGTACTGGAGGAGCTTCACTTTGAATATGTTACTATGCGACATCGGTACTGGAACAGCTTCACTTTGAATATGTTACTATGCGACATTGGTACTGGAGGAGCTTCACTTTGAGTATGTTACTATGCGACATCAGTACTGGAACAGTTTCACTTTGAATATGTTACTATGCGACATCGGTACTGGAACAGCTTCACTTTGAGTATGTTACTATGCGACATCAGTACTGAAACAGCTTCACTTTGAGTATGTTACTATGCGACATCAGTACTGGAACAGCTTCACTTTGAGTATGTTACTATGCGACATCAGTACTGGAACAGTTTCACTTTGAATATGTTACTATGCGACATCAGTACTGGAACAGTTTCACTTTGAATATGTTACTATGCGACATCGGTACTGGAACAGCTTCACTTTGAGTATGTTACTATGCGACATCAGTACTGAAACAGCTTCACTTTGAGTATGTTACTATGCGACATCAGTACTGGAACAGCTTCACTTTGAGTATGTTACTATGCGACATCAGTACTGAAACAGCTTCACTTTGAGTATGTTACTATGCGACATCAGTACTGGAGGAGCTTGTTTAGTTTGTTTCTACTTTCAGACAATTCAAGCGGTGAGAACAAAACATATGAAAATTTACAACTCGGTGTGATGTAGACCTATCAGGAGTACGGCAGTGGACTTAATTTAACAAGAATAGAAGTGCTATTTTACGATAAACAGTCATAGTGCATTTAATTCATGTCAAGTTACACATACATCGTCGATGTTCAACGATTGCAGTTTCTATTACATTTAATTTCTAGCTAGTCATGTTTGAAGCGTGTAATGTGTTAACAATATTATTATTATCAAAGAAGCATATACGAGTACGTTTACATGTACAGAATAATACACTGCAGTATTGAAATATTAAGTTTGTTAGAATAACCAATGGTTGAACATAGGTAGCGTGAGTAGTTGCACAAAAGTATTTCACACAGATGTTGCTGTATTACTGAAATATGATTCAGTGTCTACGGCGATACTACATTGACGTTCCAGAAGTTTTTATGTTCATTGATGGTGATGAGTGTTTGAAGCAGTATACTGGTATAAGATTGGCATGCTGATGTAATGTTCGAAAACTTCTTTGTTTTTAATCGGACACCGGGAATATTAGAAGATGAATCAATGTTCCTCCACGTGGAATGTAATCTGTATTCCAATAGTACTAGAGATAACCAACCAGGTATAAAAACGTGATTATTGGATCGGTATAATTATATTGTTTATTCGGACAAAATGATACTATGTCATATTTGTATATAGGCCGTTATATACGCAGGATATTATACTATTTTTCTCCTTTCATTTAAATTTATTTATTCATTAGAATATATATCCTATGTATTATGACACCAAAGTGCAAGGTCGTGTTATCTTGACATTTTTTGGCACACAGGTTGACCGGACGAGTGTGGATTGGATTACTTATCGCTATGGGAAAGACAATATGTTGACAATATATTCATAAGAATGATTATTTCATAATTTTTGTATTAGAGTGTGCAACAAGTGTAATTTAATGTAAATGATAGCTAAAAAGTGACACCTGAGAGAACTATAAAATGCTACCTGAATGAACAAGTGGTAGGAAGTGTAACCAGGCCGTAGTATATGAATGACTATTATAATAAGGCAAAGAACATAGCAAAGATGTTTATGTATGTATGTTTTTATGTTCATAGCTTAAGGAGTTACTTTCAATAAATAAAGTTTATTATTATTATTATCATTAAAGAGAAATAAAACCGTATTTACTTATATCTCAAACATATTTACAGTGGAAAGAAATAATGCAAAAATGACCAAAATGCAACACAATAACTCAATACAAAAACATGAATCACTAAATGACATAGCACCTTGTCAAAATGTGAGATCACTTCAGTACGTAACAACAGCATGCTAGCATCACACACTGGATAAGTTATCAAGTAGGTGAATGTATAATGAGTATAAACTTTGTGGATGACTGGATAATGGCGTAATTGTATATGTAATTGAAAACTATAAATGATACCTGAATCTACAAAAGTGATAGGTGTACCAGACTGGTTTAGCAGACTAAGCATATGAATGACTAGTGAAGTAAAAAAAAAGAACATATTTACATATATCACATACATATTAACAGTAGAAAGAAATAATGCAATACTGACCAAAAAGCAAAAACGATTACTCAATACAATCAAAGCAAACAAATGGGGTGTGGGACGGTACCACTTGTCTCTGTAGCCAAGCTGGCAACTCGTTGCATATAAGTTTCCGTTTTGTTACTAACCAGTTTTATAATATCAAAATTTGTGTAAATAGGTAAGAAGGTTTGCATAGAATATGGAATTAAACAAAAACATATGACAGAAATGTGAAAAAATTAAAAGAGATCTTCAATCCGACTTGTTCTAGAAATGCTAGATTTTCAATCCAAAATAAAGAAAAATGGTCAGTAATAATAGTAGAACCTTAAGACTGTAAAACAAGTGAAATGTTTGTCACGATTGTAAATAAATGAAATACAAAGATATCAGACACTTTATGTAACGTTTGTGAATATTTAATTATGCACAACTTTGATGAAAATCTAACAGTTTTTTTAGAGATGAACAGCAGACAAGGTTTTCAAGTTTCAGACACCTGTGACCTTGACCTTTAACATTATGACCCCAAATTACAATATGAACTACTAGACTTCATACTGATACTTCCCAGCAAGTTGATGAAAATCTAACACAGGGTTTTGGAGATAAAGGGAGAACAAGGCAAACTGGACAGACAACATGGGGAGACATAATAAATACAACATGATGAACACAAATGTACAAGCAATAACAACATTTTTATAATTATACATTGTAGTTAAATATTATTACTAAACTGTTTACTTCATATGCAGCTTAATTGCAAAAACACCATTTTTCATAGTAAATACATGAAACCAGGTCAAAGCATTCAAGCTTTGTTTTAAAAGAAACTTTTTTGAGTTTAATCTGTAAACAAATGTTGAAAGTATGTTGAAAGTATATTAGACCAGTTCTATTAAAAGTTGAAAGTAGATTGGGGACACAGCATAGGGCTATCCAAGAAACATTTTTACCAGGTTTGGTTTAAACTGGTCTAGCAGCTTTAGATATAATATCCAAAATGTGTCAGCGAATCAGATGTTGGATGTAATTTTGGTACAGTACAATCATGTGCCATGTTCATAGCAAATCAGCCAAAGGATAAATAGATTTTTTTAGAAAAAATGTCTGGCAATCAGAAGCCCTAGTGACTATTTTGGAATTTGAGTGGGGCTGAATGGGACTGTGTGATACAATATTTGAGGACAATCCTCCAATGAACAAATTTACCAAATTTGATTCAAATTGCCCAAGTGGTTTTGGAAATGTAAACGTTTACGACAATGCTGTCGCAGTGGGCAACAGATGGTAAGTGATGGCAATAGGTAACTTGGTTCAGGTGAGCAAAAAACATGGAATTCAGCTTACACTTCTGTAAGCGTACAATTAAATATTCAAGCAGATTTGTCTTAAAAGTGTTACTAAATCAATATTCTACTAATAAAAGACATGTACAATGATACAGAAAAAACATATACTTACATGTGCACTATAATACTTAATTCAACAAAAACATTGTTCCATTTCTTACATATACACATATATGTATAAATGCATATGCAGTGTTAAACAGAGAAATGAAGCCTTAATGAGGTTCATATTAATATGAAGAACATTACTGAGATATTGCAATATAGTATACATGATAATATTTCAATTGGGATAGTGATATGTCGAAAGTAGTCATGATTTGTCTGCCGGGGTGGGGGCGGTCATTTCGAATGAGTTAAATAATAAAAAAATATCAAAGTGAAACAAACAGCTATAAATCACCGGAAGACTGAGACAAGACATGAATATTGCAAAAGCACATTAACACATTAATCCTAAGACTAGATATCTTACAAACTATCTATATTCAACATATTCAAGTAAGAGGCCCAAGCAAAAACTAAATCAAAACAAGGGAGAGCTGGGTTTTTGTTTTTTAACTTTGGGTGCCAAGTATTTTTTTTTACATGTGGTATTTTGTCATATTTAACTTTTGCCATACAGTAAAAAGGCTTATGCACAAATATTATAAATATTGTCCCTCAAGTACATTTCATTGCACTAAAAACAAGCTGATTTGATACATTTAAGATTAAAGGTCTGTTCCAGAAAATACTCCACTCCACAGGATGCAATATATTACCCCCATTACCTACAGAAATAAATTTACTGCTAATGGTAAATTTCAATTTTTAAAAGCCACCAATGAAGAAAATAATAAAGTGGCATGTTAGAGGTTGTTGAGGGGAGTTTTTCTCTCTCTGAAACAGTCGTAAAGCAAGAATAAAATCCAAAATTTTGTTTCCAGGGTTCCCTCTGCCATTCACCAATAACATCAAATGTGAAAAAAACAATAATTTGGCAACAGTTTTTCAATTTTGGCAACAAAAATATTCCAAAAGAATACATATTTGTAAGCAACTGCATAATTGTTCATGCTTTTTATCAAAATTGGTGTGTACTTTGAATATGCCACAGGGAATCATGATTTCAAATTAAAACAAATTAGCACCTTCAATACCGGGATGTGAATAAATACCGAATGATATCAGAAATGGAAGTATCTAGTTTTTCGCATTACTTTGATTGCAGTGTCAGCTGTTCCGAATAGATAAGGGTTCACTGCCCTTGTAAATGCAGGTGACACTTATTTAAGGTTTACACAAGGCAAAATATGAAGCTCTAAATGTTCATCTTGCATATCTGGGAACATCTGCTTCACCATTCCTACAGGTACCGCAACTATTTTGTCATCTTCTTCCTGACAAACACTATCCACCTGATCAATTACTTCTTCTACTGGAAATTCTGTTTTCTGTTAAAATACAATAGTATAGCTATAGTGTAAGGGTATTAATGAAACATATTTAAGAAATATCTGAACAATGTTTGCTATATTTAGGTGTTGAACCTTTCATCTAGTGTATTCTGATGAAGTGAGAATGAGTGACCAATTCATGTTTATGATAAAAATAAAAATAAATTATTACTTTAATCTTGCTGCTGCATATCGACCGATTCATGTTTATGATAAAAAAAAATATTACTTTAATCTTGCTGCTGCATATCGACCCTATGACGGTTTGTCGTTCTTTAATTGTGTATTTCTTTACTTTTCTGCTTTAACAATGGATTTAGTTACATGTTTATTATAACCATGACATATTAATGTCTCCATGTAAAATTTAATGGTATTAAAACCATTAGCTAATAACAATGCATTTCAAAAGAATCAGTTGACAGCTGCTAAAATTATTAAACTAAAACTATCTGAATGGACAAAAAAATCTTTATGCCTTTTTTGATGATATAAATACTGTACTACAGTATATTCAGAATTTGTTTACAAAGCTTAAGTTAACGTGCGACAGGATTGCAATAATTTGAACTTGCTATTTAAATTTGTATAGCAGAATATCAATGTATCATTTCCTATAATTGCAATAATTAACCTCACAATTTGTCTGTTGTTCAAGACACAACAAAAATCAGGGTTCCCACTCTTCCAAGAAAAAATTCAAGGACTCTCCAAAGGGTATTTTTCGCAAAATTCAAGGACCAAAACAGCATTGGTACTGCTATTTTATTCATTCAACATGTCTTTCAAATTAACTTTTTCCAAGAATATTTAAGTATTCAACTTCAAATTATGAACTTATATACAAGGAAATGTTACACTCACTTCACCGAGAGTTTTCCAAGGCTTGCAAACACTATTTTTTGTCTGTTTAAAGTCAGTTTATTATACAGTAGGAGAACCATGTGACATACCGTGATTAAGGTCTTGGATGTTGTTGAAAGGGAAACATCATTTGTGTAGGTGTTTGTAACACTGTCTGTTATGACAAGTCTCCAGGTTGAAATGTTTCATTCACACATGTGCACCATAAGGCCACCTAACATTAGTTTGTTGCGTCTTCAAAATATATTGTCTTTATTTTGACATTCTCAGTACTTCACATACAACTTCTTCCTGCAATAAAAGGTAAATCAATGAAATACTGCATTAGACTTTCCAATGGATAATGATGAAGTTTGCCTTTCATCTCAATTAATGTTTCAAAACAGCCATTCATTTGATGATCGTGTATCTGAAGACATCAATTTGAAGTTGTCATTGCAATTTCATATCCGAGGGTCATTTCCAAATATTGGAGGTCATACAGGAATATGCCAAATCGAGTCGACGCTTATGTACTTAATCTATGACACATATAGTATGCATGTAATAATGAAAGTGAAAGTTGAAACTGATACATTGTCGGAAAATCGCTGTAAGGTTAGAACATGTGATCGGTGTATTTAATATAACCTGAGAGTTAATTATCACGTATGTTTTAACGAAACATGACTTATTTATGAGGAATAATACTGCAAAATATTAAACAGAGCACAGAGACGAATGCTGGCTGCGTCATAACAATAGACTAACAAAAATAATGTAGGTCAACCACGCTATGGGTCAACCACAACGTTAAAACGATAAAATTCAATAAGTATACAGTTGAAAAGATTAGTTAATGACATAAATCATAATATACAACACAATCACATACCTTAATTTAGCTTTTGTAGCCTACAACAGCAATAATTGTTGAGCATGACTATCTGATCGCAGACTTTTCGAAAACGCCGCTCTGATTCGCTCAGAGTGAAACGCTTGTCAAGAGATTGAATTCTAGAAGGCATCTTGAATAGTAAGCTATTACAAGACAAATGTGATTTCTGATTGTTTTTTTGTTTTTTTTTGTATTTGCGTTTATTTATCGTCGCCACCGGTTTCCCATATGGGCGACGCTTCCAGAAGAATGTTAGTCATATTAGATTTTTGGAGGATAGTGCATGATACAGAAGATGCCCCAGTTACAGAAGCACCCGGCCTGGTTCTTTTACGTGCTCGATGTAAAGCATCATACACGGGACCTCGGTTTATAAAGTCTCGTCCGAAAGACTGGGTGATTTCTGATTTGCACTGCAGCCATTTTATAGGAACTCGAGTAGTTGTAAATACGTGTTTGACACGCTGAGTGACTGAGATGACACGTTGGTTAGTTGTGTCGTTAACACCACAATGGCATGTGCTAATCGGTGATTAATCACCGTGACGTGTCTGATTAGATTAGTGTGTATTTGTCAAACATTCCGCGCATGACTGATCAGCAATAGAGAAACATACAGTCCGCCCAGGATAAGTTTTTGTTTATAAACATTAGACAGACAAGTTCAATGTACCCAAATAGGGGTGTCATGAAATAGTGATAACATTTATTAAACTGTTACTCACTCGACTAATATCGAAGCGGGCATAGTCGAGCGGTTGTTTACGGAGTTATGCAGCGGAAAGATGAGTAGAACCTTTTCGTTCCGGGTTCGAATACTCGCGGCGACTTAAATTTTTGCAGCTGTTATGTAAGTACCCATGACTTTTTCAAGAATATTGTACTCTTCGTGACTGTCATGTGTCTTGATATACATGTACATGTGTTTTATTTCAATAATACTAATCAAGATGGCAACTTTGTACAAATACATGTTCAGCCATAATCAGACGATGCTCGAAAAATCATGAATAATGTTTTACATGTTAATAATATAATGAAGCTACATGAAAAATAAATTATGTGAATATGTGAAATGTTTCAATATAAAAACTCGTGCAATTTTCATTCAATTTTGTTAATTTTGTATGACATTGTGTTTTTCTTATATTGACAGATGTGTCAGAAGCAACAGCAGCAGCTTGAAGTACCACTTTCAGCACCAGTCCGTAAAGTAGCATCGTTGATCGGTGAATCATATGGATTTTAATCCAATTGATTTGATATGGGCAAATGTGAAACGCAAAGTTTCGGATCGAAATTTCACGTTCAAGGTGAAAGACATAACAAAACTGACGAAAGCAGCAATTGAAAGTGTCACGGCAGAGGACTGGAAAAAGTGTTGTCAGATTGTCAAGAAAATCGAAATAGTACTGGACTGAGGAAATTCTCATCGACAGAGAAATGGAACGATTGGAGATTGAAGTCACATCAAGTGACTCAGCAACAGACACTGTCTCTGATACGGACGACTGGACCTCTGCAACCAACACAGCAGATGAGTGCAATGATTGCATCTAGTTATCCTTTGTTAATGTATTCTATATTTACATGTAAAAATACTGTTATGATATACATTGTACTATGCTTGAAATAATTTGTGCGATTGTACAAAATTATATAATAAAATGTAAAAAAACAAGCAAATTGAAAAAGGAAAACAGAAAAGAAACACAAAAACAACAACAGCAACACAAAACAATGACAGCAAAATATTAATTACACATAAAATAAAACATTTTAATCCCACAAAAAATGTACCTTCGCCCAGACTCGAACTCGTAATATTCATAATCAAAATGAAGTGTTGGTACGGTAGCGTTCTCTCTACCTCTACACCACGGCGCATTATTGAACTTTGATAGCTTTCGTATACATTACTTAGAATACTGATTTAAAATTTGCAATGATAATGCTTATAATCTGAATACCCTTTTATCGATCGAACCAAATTTTCCCGCGTTTCACCTTATCTCGGGCGGACTATATCTCTCGATGAAATTAATGTTGCCATAAAACAATAACAAAAGAACAGGTCATGTGGTCCAGACTGTCGGCTAAATGTATTCTTTGTTTCGGGCAAACATATTTTAACGTATTGTATACATTGTTCAATGGGCCGAAAATTACAATGTTTACATTGAAGCGCAAGCAGGTTTCAGACCAAATATGAGTACAGTAGATAATATATTTGTGTTAAATGGTTTAATAATGTTCTGAACCAAGGAAAACAACTCTTTACAACATGATTATGTGGTTAAGTAAAATAAGTTAACCATATTCGCCACAATTTTTGCGGTATCTAAAACGGAATCGGTACGGTATGAGCTCATTTTTAGCACAATCTCTTATCCGTACTCAATTTTGTTCGTAACCAATTGTGTAGAACTTGTGTTACGTGATGTCAGAAAAGAAAATTCTATCCATTGTTAACAAAACTTTGCTTAAAAATGTCATCAGACATACGGATTCCCACAACAAGGTAAGTTAATGGATTAATCTAGATCCTATTTAAAACAGGATCATACTGGATAGGACATTTCTTTAACTTGTTTTTAAAAGACTAATCCGACCATTCTAAATTCTAATTTAAGTAATTTCTATCTCTAGGAACTTACTTTCCTAGAGCTAATTCTTGTATTTTGCGATATGGGATTGATCCACATTTCTGCTACCATATTTAGACTTTAAACAAATATAAATTTGTCAGAACTGAACAGTTAAAAACCAACATCTTTTAGTTTTAAGGAAATGTAGCCAAACCATATATAAGCAAAACGAATACCTAGTGCAACTCGGTGAAACAAAACAACACTTAAATTTTGTGCAGTGTAAAATGCTGTATGGGAGGAGTTTTCGGTTTGAACGCTCCTACATAGCTCAGTCAGTAGTGTTTAGGGGGTCATGTGTGCCAGCCCCACTGCAGCACATGTTTTCTTTTGATTCATTTCAATAATATTGGAATAAGATTAATGACTGTCCGGTTGGTTTAATATACAAATTACAATGACAGAGTACAATGCCTGAATGGAGGAAAGTGTCCACTGTATGTGGGACTTGGACCCACAACCTTACTGACGTTGCTAATTGGGTGGCCTGTCTTGCCCCTATACAAGAATACTACACTCCTTGATCTCCTTGAGTTTCAGGCACCGAAACATGCCTATACCAGCTTTGCAATGCATGTCTACTCCTGCAACAGTTTACATCATTGTAGTTAACTCAAGGATTCCATTTCTTAACAGTGCCACATAATATTGTTTGTGACCCGTAAGTTGTGGACGGATCTTGTACTTAAAACTAACTCTTATTTAGAATGACAATCATAATTCATAGAACAAAATGAGATTATTACTAAAGTTTTACTTAATTAATCATCATAGTTTCAATTCCAGAAATGTTTTCTGATTTATGAGTTTCTATTAATATGATGGATAAATCTATTATGACTGCAGGTTGTTGAGGAGACAGACATGTGGAAACAGAGACAGAAACAACTCGATGGTCCCGATCCGTCAAGTACAAGAAATTCATTTTTGAAAGATCGTGGTGTTGACATGAAATACGAGTTTAGCACTAACCGGGGAAGAAGAGCACACATGGACGATGAACCAAGAAGCACATACTGGATGAATGAACTCTACAAGGCTGAAGAAGCTGATGGAAATCGGTAACAATTTAGACTGTCAAGATCATATACCAGAAGCATACCACATTTCAGCCCTTTTTATGGCAAATTTTGGGCCGATATTGAGCCCTATTCCTCAAAGAAATAAATATATATTTTTCCCCTACTTAGAAAGAAAATTCCCCTTCAGTAAAATTATTTAAAATTTTAATCTTATAAAACCCAAATTTGGTGATTCATGATGCAAATTTCCCCTGTAAAAAGGACCCGCCATACTTCCCCTAAAACTGAAAAAATGGCTGCATTTATATTGCAATACATCTGCAACATATTGCAATATATATATGTATCACAGTGTATTGTTTCATTAATCTAAGATATCACTTTTTCGTTTTTTCTCTGACTTAAATTCCACTGCAATCTCTCAAATGTGTAGCAAGTATTAAAATTCATCACCTAAAACAAAACAGTCATCAATCTCAGGTATGACCTTTATGTGTGACACTGACTGAGTAACTGAGTTACAGGTCTTAGACTAGCATGTAATACACAAGGTTCACACAGGTCTTAGACTAGCATGTAATACACAAGGTTCACACAGGTCTTAGACTAGCATGTAATACACAAGGTTTGCACAGGTCTTAGACTAGCATGTAATACACAAGGTTCACACAGGTCTTAGACTAGCATGTAATACACAAGGTTCACACAGGTATTAGACTAGCATATAATACACAAGGTTCACATAGATGTTAGATACAAATGATAGCAGTCAGTTATAAAACCTGTTTATATAAATTGCAGTGTAATTAATTCAACAATATAACCTTTGTTAAGCGTTCCATGTAGTCAAGTAGTAGTAACATGTATGTAACACGTATCCATGTATGTCTGACTTTGTCTGTTAAACACATTTCTTGTTTCTAATAACATTTGAGGTTCCAATAAGTATTCTTATTAGTTCACATTGAACACTATTTGATTATGAAACATATCAATTTAAGTATTTAAACATCCTCTTTGATTAAAACAAAATCCTTGTAATTATACTGTATACCAGTAATACTTTATGATGATTTCATGCAGATCTGATGTAATAAAACAGAAAAGTTATGTTGTTTTTTTTCGAATTGTTTATTGCAATAAATCATATGTACATTACAGAATATTTTGTCATATCAACAACATATAACAATTTTAACTATTTTAGAAGTATAATATTTCGTATTATGAAGTATTTAGGAAGGTAGGTGAGATGTTTCAAGTAATAACATCGAATATGTTTATCTACTACGAAACGAAAGTAATAGATTAACAAGATGTATTATATATTCGTATATTAGGAAAAACGTTTTACATAAATTAATTAAATAAGAATATTATGCAGCTTTAATTCTAGATGTTTGAATTTAAATTCCTCAATAAATTCCCTTTCAGCTGGGGCCACAGTGGTTTTAAGGAACTTTATCCAGAAAGGTTTGACTCTGGATCTGCTGGGAAAAGAAAGAGAAGAGAGAGAAGCTGTGACAAGTAAAGTTTGCTTAATACATCAGTTTTCATGGCTAAATTAATGTGAAGTACAAGGATTAGTCACAGATTTTATCAAAATTATTTGTTATGAAAATCTTTCTGATATTCATCATAGTATTGTATAATGACATTTATAGACAATATAATTAAATTGCTAATTTGTAGTGGATATTAAAAAACACGGACATAAGCTAATACATATATGTAATTATTCTTACATGAGCTGAAGTCTGCCAAACTGGTCAGTTTGTCATGAGGTATACTGTTTGCTGCTAAGTTTGCGTTACTTCCAGGAAAAGCACAGAACAAACTTACAATGACTGGGCTATAATGTTATCAGCATTTTAAAGGATTTTATTAAGAATACATTAAACATATCTCTTATTTATTTTTGTTCAGTCTGCGTTGATTTGTGAACTTTTCCAGCTAGTAGAATAGAAGGAAACAGTTGTTTGATAAACTAATGGTCACTCTGAAATGTTTTGTTTGCTCTAAAACTAGAATTGCATTGTTCTGTATCGCCAGATTTGACCACAGTAGATCAAATACTCATCACAGTAGAAGAGATACGTCAGGCAGTGTTAGTTCTAACTCAGACGACAGTGACAAGGATAGAAAGCATAATGACAAGTAAGGGTCGTTGTTACTGAAAGGGTTCATTAAGGTTTTATTATTACATCTCAACATTTAGAATTTTGTATTAATATTATAAGATAATTTTACTTACAGTTTTAAACTGGTATATGATTCTATATTTGTGAGCTGGATAGCTTTATTCTAATACCAATCATAATTAAAATCATGAATACTTCCTTCTCTTATTTCCCAAATACCAAATATGAATGTGTCTGTATAGATTGTGAAGTAGAGATTAATGTCAAATGTCAACATGACTAGAAGAGAGAGAATACGTAACTACAGGAAACGCCACATACTAGAGTTTACTGCAGTTTACACAATCTTTGATATAGGCGCAAATGCTGGCTAGAAAACCTTAAAGCAATTATTGAGATTGATTGATAAAAGTTGTAAGAACTTGTTTCTTAATTGACGTAAAGTAAGTACATCTGAGTTCCTATCATTGTTGTTTGTTACAATTTACATTTCAGAAGCAAAAGAAAAGACAAGTCAAAGAGAAGGAAAAGCAAGAAAAGGAAGCATAGTGATAGTGATACAAACGTTGAATCTGACTCTGATGTGGAAAGACAGAAAAAGAAAAGGAAAAAGAAGCATAAACACAAAGATAAGAAAAAGAGAAAGAAGAGAAAGAGAAAGTACAGTGATAGTTGAAAAATGTGTTAACTAGATCTCAGGATTTTATTTATCTCAGTTGGGGAATACAGCAAGTGTTGTCCGTCCGTCTTGATATACATAGTACATAATCATATAGTACAATGCTTTAACTGTGTAGCTGTATTGCTAAGATATATTATACAGGATGTGGTATGCACAGAAAAATAATTATTGACCAGGCCAGTTTCTGTCCATTTTGGGTAAAGACCTTAGATAAATTGGGAAAATTTGTGTGTCAAATTTTCCAATTTGGGAAAACTTTAATCCCTTCATAGTTAAAAGAACAGTCTTTTCTTATCTAAATTTTATAAATAAGCATTCTATCCTACATTTCCTATATAAACTGTCAATAGACACACAAAATGTCCACAAACATTCATGACACAAGGGACAATAATGGCCAGAGTTGTTCAAAGAGCTTCACAATCTATACCAGGTCACTCTAGTAGATGATTTTTGCAGGTGTTTCTGATAGGTAATTTTCTTTTTTCTGATTGGGAAAAAAACATATATATTGCTATGGGAAAAGGTTCGATAGTCTGACCCGTGGGAACTATAGAAATTGGCCTGTAATGATTGACGTGATAGTCGAGGAAAATAATTATTTTTTGTGCATATTCAGGTAATTTTTTTCAGCTGTTTTTATAGCCGTTATTGGGATATATCCCCAAAGCCAAAAAGTATACATTTTCCCAATTTGAATGTTAAAATTCCCAATAAATCTGAAGAATTTTGTTTGGTTCAATTTACCCAAAAATTGACAAAGCTAGAGGCTTTTCTTTAACAGATACTTTATATGAAAAGCAATTGTTGATTACTTAATCACTACATGTTTATCCTTTACTTTTTTATTCCAAATATTTTGCTGTTATTGCTAATCTTTGTCCCAGTTTCTAAGATTAACACGCAAAATTTCCTAGTTTGAAGGGTATGGGTCATCTTAGAATAGCCTAAATAAACTCTGATATCAACATCATGTACAACAGCTGAAAGTCCATAATTGTTTTATTATATAAAGTTTGTCACTTCCACCTAAAATATTTAACAGGATATTTAACGAAGTAGCCGAGTACTTTAATCAGATAATTACCACTTTACAAACTTTAGTTAAGCAATTTAAATTTGTGTGGCTTTTTTTGTGTTCAGAGCATCTTCATCGTGTAGCTTTGTACCTCTACTTTGGATAATTAGGTGAATTGAGGTTTTCCATTGTTGATACCTGTCGTTTGGTGCGGATGTGATATGATCTGTGTCACTGAACCACTGGATTGCATTTATTATGCTCATCCAAACACGTTTCTTCAATTTCTGTTGTGTTTTTGGGATTACCCTGTTGCTTGTAATAAACCAGTTCATATCAGTGGAAATTGGTGAATATCGCCTATTACGGACTTGAAAAATTTACTAATGGACCAATCACAATTCATTTATTTATAATGTACATAATAATACATCTAATATATATCAAGAATGAACTGACTTAGTATGTGAGTACAAGTAACTTTATCAAAGTTAAACACAACACTTTAAATACCAACCAGTGTATCTGTCACAATAGATGATTCAATTTGCATTGCATTGCAAACAACATTCTGAAATATTCAGTTGATTCCTAATACTCAACAAGACACCAAAACCCACAGTGTGTATAGAGAAGTGGTGCAGGTGTGATATGATTTGATATGCATGTACACGTGTTTTAATTGTTATGGTTTTTTTGGCAGATTTGTTCATAGTTTGATCATATTTATTTTATTTCATCTACTCATAATGAATTCACATGTTGTTATCAGACATTTTGTACTATGTAAAGACACGGACATATAAACCATGGATTCAAAACAGGCTTATATCGGTGAAACGATAAGATTGTCGCCAATATTTTACTTTTTACTGCTAATCGGACTACCTCAGTTATTATTATGGATCATTTTTGTAGAATTCTACGAGGTGTTCCGATTGTTTGATCTCAGAAGAAAATCTCAACGCTTGTGAGAGTTCAGACAAGTCAAAATACCTATACCAGCCTGTTTCGAATCTATGGTTTATATGTCCAAGGTCAAGATATGTGACCAGTTATATATTGCTGCAGTTGACTAGAGGACTTTCATGTATCTAGTGGAATGAAACACATATATATTTTTTGTGTGGTTATCAAAATCATATTTCTAATTATTGAATTTCTGGCATATCTTTAATTATTATACAGTAAAACCTGAATAATAAGACCACCTTTGTGACCCTTAAAAACTGGTCTTCTTATTGAGGTGGTCTTAAAACTGAGGTTGAATTAAGAGCAAAACAGTGAAAATGGACTTGAATAATTGTGTTCTTAATTTTGAGGTGGTCTTTAAGTGAGGTTTTACTGTTACTCTAAATATACTATAAACGATGTACACAATTAATTATGAGCTTGATTCTGATAACATTGTAGATTGATATTTGATGCTACCTTATCAATATAATATGTGTGTATTCATTGTTACATCAGCACGTTGGAACACAAGTAACAATGGTTCAAAAACAATTGTTGTCTGAAAACTTGAGAACTCTCGATGGACACATTCAATAAATACATAAGATGCCACAACCAATCAAATGCAGTGTCTTGTTTTTGTATGCACTTAATATCTCTTTCTGCACCTTGAATTTTTTGGTGAATATAGTTGTTATACCCAACCATAGTACCATGTCTATGACAATGTTGTTATACCTGACCATAGTACCATGTCCATGACAATGTTGTTATACCTGACCATAGTACCATGTCCATGACAATGTTGTTATACCGAACCATAGTACCATGTCCATGACAATGTTGTTATACCTGACCATGGTACCATGTCCATGACAATGTTGTTATACCCGACCATGGTTCCATGTCCATGACAATGTTGTTATACCTGACCATGGTACCATGTCCATGACAATGTTGTTATACCGGACCATGGTACTATGTCCATGGCAATGTTGTTATACCCGACCATGGTACCATGTCCATGACAATGTTGTTATACCCGACCATGGTTCCATGTCCATGACAATGTTCTTATACCCGACCATGGTACCATGTCCATGACAATGTTGTTATACCTGACCATGGTACCATGTCCATGATAATGTTGTTATACCTTACCATGTCCATGACAATGTTGTTATACCCGACCATGGTATCATCTCCATGACAATGTTGTTATACCTGACCATGGTATCATGTCCATGACAATGTTGTTATACCTTACCATGGTATCATGTCCATGACAATGTTTTTATACCTGACCATGGTACCATGTCCATGACAATGTTGTTATACCTGACCATGGTAGCATGTCCATGACAATGTTGTTATACCTGTCCATGACAATGTTTTTATACCTGACCATGGTAGCATGTCCATGACAATGTTGTTATACCTGACCATAGTACCATGTCCATGACAATGTTTTTATACCTGACCATGGTAGCATGTCCATGACAATGTTGTTATACCTGACCATGGTACCATGTCCATGACAATGTTTTTATACCTGACCATGGTACCATGTCCATGACAATGTTTTTATACCTGACCATGGTACCATGTCCATGACAATGTTGTTATATGCGACCATGGTGACATGATCTTGTTAATGACTTTTTGAACCTGAAGGTTGTTACTGTAAACCTGTAAATGTTTGTGAATGGTAATTTTTGCATTTTCATTATGCCAAAATTTTCGCAGCTATTATAATTTGCAGAATTGCATCAATATACTCACAATTACAAGGCCAGTTATCATAGTTATTTAATTTTATGGAAAGATGTTGGCTGTAAAAACACGAACTTTAAAAAAAACATGATATGTTCTAGGTTCATTGTATGCAGGTTCCTTATCAGATTGATATATATGTGTATACAAATGTACTTTATGCTGAGAATTAAAATGTGTAAAGCTGTTCTCTCGCTGGTGACTTTTTTCACTTAATTTACAATACAAGAGTGAGAATACGTAACTACAGGGAAAGCCACATACATAAGACAGTGCCTCCCCAAGCAGATCTCCGGAAAAACAACAATCCACAAAACATAAGGTACTAAAGGAGGTCAAAGGGTACACATATTAAGGAACTGAGGCGCAAGGAATGGCCCAGCAGACCACAAGGAATAACTAGTACAGTCTCGTGTTCTTTATTTGTCTGTTCCGGTAATGCTGAACAGATTTGACACTGTAGAACATAAATATCAAAATTGTATCAAGTGATACAAAGAGTTACCTAACATGAATTGCGAGTAAAGCTAAAACAATATACCGTTGGAAAGTTTACAATCTAATTTTTTCAAAAAAAATTTTGATGTAACCACAAACATTGAATCAATTGTTACACTTGACCACATATCACAAATTTTCTATACACTTTATATGAAGAGATAAGCAGTCAATAATATCACAGACTGTATATGAACAGTTATAGTGTGTTCCAGATAATATTTACTCACATACAATTGATTAAAATGGAGGGAAATGTAGGATCTTTTGAAACTGTGAATGGGTATAATTTTATTTGATGGAAGTCTGAATGTTTGGTAAGAGTTAGTTATTTGGTTTGTACACATGTCTTCTATCACGTCAGCATTTTGGAATACCTAAATGACTATGTGTTGCCTAAATGCTGTACAGTAGTAACACACACCTGATTCTACAGAAATATCAATACCTAACACCTTTTATGATTTTTCCACAGGAGACATTTTGATGTTCACTGTTTCTTTATTGACGACTACATTGTACATGTATATGACGACTACATTGTACATGTATATGACGACTACATTGTACATGTATATGATGACTACATTGTACATGTATATGACGACTACATTGTACATGTATATGACGACTACATTGTACATGTATATGATGACTACATTGTACATGTATATGACGACTACATTGTACATGTATATGATGACTACATTGTACATGTATATGACGACTACATTGTACATGTATATGATGACTACATTGTACATGTATATGACGACTACATTGTACATGTATATGACGACTACATTGTACATGTATATGACGACTACATTGTACATGTATATGATGACTACATTGTACATGTATATGATGACTACATTGTACATGTATATGATGACTACATTGTACATGTATACGACGACTACATTGTACATGTATATGACGACTACATTGTACATGTATATGATGACTACATTGTACATGTATATGACGACTACATTGTACATGTATATGACGACTACATTGTACATGTATATGATGACTACATTGTACATGTATATGACGACTACATTGTACATGTATATGATGACTACATTGTACATGTATATGATGACTACATTGTACATGTATATGATGACTACATTGTACATGTATATGACGACTACATTGTACATGTATATGTATATGATGACTACATTGTACATGTATATGACGACTACATTGTACATGTATACGACGACTACATTGTACATGTATATGACGACTACATTGTACATGTATATGATGACTACATTGTACATGTATATGATGACTACATTGTACATGTATATGACGACTACATTGTACATGTATATGACGACTACATTGTACATGTATATGATGACTACATTGTACATGTATATGACGACTACATTGTACATGTATATGATGACTACATTGTACATGTATATGATGACTACATTGTACATGTATATGACGACTACATTGTACATGTATATGACGACTACATTGTACATGTATATGACGACTACATTGTACATGTATATGATGACTACATTGTACATGTATATGATGACTACATTGTACATGTATATGATGACTACATTGTACATGTATATGATGACTACATTGTACATGTATATGATGACTACATTGTACATGTATATGATGACTACATTGTACATGTATATGACGACTACATTGTACATGTATATTAACATTGTTTAGTGGTCAGTTTGTTCAATACCATGGCTTTATATTATACAAGTAGACAATAAGACTGTTAACTTATATACACTGTAGTACAGCTGACACATGAGTACTTGTGTTATACAGTTGAGACATGAGAACTTGTATAATACATCTAAACACGGCTGTGGCATTTTATCCTGTACTCAAGTATTGGTGACACACACTCAAACGAACATACGCCTATTTCATATCAGTCTATATTTATAGATCTTCCTTACTAAATAACACTCCCAGATTGCGACAGATCATTTCAAAATTAGCAGATTCAATGTCATCTGTCATCTCATTTTTCATACTGCCCTCCCAGGAATGCAATAAGTATATAGAGCCTAAATTATGATTATAGATGACGGTACAAGTTCCGGCTGGCTTACATAAGGTCGATGGTTCTACACAGGCGCCCAAAATAATGCTAGATATGACACATAAGAGTTTTCCTCCATCATGGTGGCTAGAAAAGTCACTGAATGACATTGGCTGTTTATACAATGTATGACTTAAAGCCCCATTACAACATTATATCCCCCAAAACACGATATAGGATATGACTGATTCTGTATATTAACTTGAGACTATAAATGGTACCCAATGTACGAGAATATTTTTTGGAATGGCAATATGTAGTCTATGCCATAAAATAGATTTTGCTGTTTATTGCATATACTGTCTCTCCCGAGAACGCATGTAAAAGTATCAGCAACCTTTTATGACTTCTTGTAATTAGAAAACAAACAAACAAAAACATGATTTATATGTCAATATATTGAAATGTCTAAAATTCACAACCCAATATTTACATGCTTTCTAGGCATTTGTCACGCTGCTCATTACTGTTATAATGATTGTTGCTGTTTTGTAAAAAAAAATTTTTCAGTGTTCAATATGCAAATAAAATATTTATCTATCTATCACCGAGCCTCAAGCTTTAAACAAACGACATGCCCTTAAACAGCTATCCCGGGACATGTACAGTATATGCTCAGTATTATTCACGACATATCCACTGACAACCAGTTTCTGTTTATATCTTAATGATTCAACAAATACTCCTTGTAAACCACATTAATATGAATGTTGAAAAGATAAAAGCAAAATTGTGTACAGCACTTGAGTACAAGTCAGTAAGTCCAAAGACGTTTACTTTTTCTGGTTAAACAAGTAGATATTGGATGTAAAACCATTGAAAATGTTAAAATTGTATAGATTAAAAGCACAAAATGATCAATTATAAGATAATATACTGATAGTGCAACCCTGGGGCTCCCGCAGTTATCTCCGTGCTCGTTTTCTTTTATGTACTTAGATATTTCGGGATTTTGTACATTGAAGAAATACATTCGTTTGAGATTAAGATCATATCAAATTTAAAGATGTACATGTATTTGCGTTCAAAGTTAGTGATAAAGTTATTAAAACTGATCTAAGATTTGCATTGCATAAGTTATAAAAGCCTCATTGTCGACCAATTTTCGGAAATAAATCGTATCCGCTTCAAGATAAACGTACATTGTATATGAAAACACCGTACATGTATAATGTAGGAAAATATTTAGTGACGTACGTAAGTCTTGTTGGCTTTTTGAAATACCCGCCTCTTCCCGCTTAGAAGATCAACTTTTTTTTGAGGGAAAAGAGATTTTCTTGTTCACTTCGGTAGATTTAGACATATTTGAAATCAATGCAGTCTTTGTACATTTGCAAATATATCAGTTTTTAAAAGTTGAATCTTACTATTACTTTAAAAACTGATTGCGTAATGTTAACGAATATTTGACGAAATCGACCACGTGGTGTTTTGATCCATTTCTAATCTGTGAATTCATGTACATGTATATCGTCTGATTTCCAATGGTGTAGATGACAATAAATGTGTTTGATATTTAGGGGTAAATGCGACACTGATCTATCGTAGTCTATTCACACATAAAGAAGCAGATAAACCTGTTTGGCTTTTATCCCTTGAAATGTAAGATTTGCTTTCTTTCTAATTGAACGCGCTTCCAGCCCTGATAACCTCTTTTACAAATGGTTTGATACTTGTCGTCCACAATCAGGCAAACTTCATAGAATGGCTTGCCTTTATCAACACGTTGCTGTCAAGTATATTTACTAATGCCCCAAAACCATTTGTCAACTCCATTTATCCACGACCAGAAATCTTGTGTGATAATTATTTTAAAGTCACGTTCTCCAGAGAGGTTATTAAATGTGAGTTATTTACAAGGACTTACTTGTATTAAATATGAAAATATCTTTTGAGAATAGGGATTAATTGATGAAAACGACAGGTCATCCATTTAACCTTGTTTTATATATGTTATGCTGCGATTTACTGCCTGATGTGGCATTACGACATGATACCAACACATGCAAGGTCTGATATATTCACTAATATGAAATAAATATGTTTTCAGTGAGTTGTTGTCTTTAGGTCGAGTTGTTTTCAAATTCGGATATGTGTTTGTACGAGTTGTTTTGATTCTAAAACGTCTCCGTCACTTGTGTGTTTCAGTGTTGATATAGAGGTGAGTGGTCACTTTTTAAGTTTCACGCGAAATTACCGGATTAACTGCATTGTCTATCTAACGACGGAACATGATTGTGAACCGACCATCATCTTCATAAATATGGCGAGATGATAAATTGACCGGCTGTATCAATACTAATTAAGGCTATTTTTATTCCACATGTTTTGCAATTTACCTACATTCCGTAAAATTTATTCGAAAGCTTACACATTATCACAGAAATACGTGACGTTAAAGTCAGTAATTGACGTGCAGTTGAACATCTGCATTAGTATAATTTTCTACGCGAAATTTTACGATAATTACCATCAATTATCAAAGGAATAGACTAGATACTTTTATTTCCTCATCTCAAAGTTACTATCCACGATTAGTGTTTTTGTCGTAAGCGGTATTAAATAAGTTTATCTCAGAATTGAGACCAACAGCTATAATACCCTCAAATATCATAACCAGGATAATCTACATTGCTAGAAATAAATCGAATTTCTTGTCCGAGCGTTCACATATAAAATTATACTTGATGAAAAATATATAAAACCGACAACATTCCTTATAGTGAGTTACGTCGCTTAGGATCCAGTCCAGAAAAACACCGAATTGGAGAATTGAAATCGCGCAGTTTTTGTTTATAATATTTTCGCATAAACCCCCCCCAAAAATGTATCGTAAATTATTGCTATAATTGTGCTGTTTGGCTTACCTGCAGAGATATTTACTTTGAAATTCTCATAAACGATGATTTAGCTTAACTTGAAGTGGATATTTAGAAATGAAAAGCTTGTCTGTCTGTCATACACCGCGTACAAGACAAGGCTTTTACATGCAATTACCTATTTTAATTTTGAATGTTTGCCAATGTCATAAGTTTATCTGAAACACTTAAATCTTACTTAAACCAATTTAATTTTACTTTCCGCATTTTGAGAATTTTATTTCATGCTTGCAGCGACTTCTGTTTGTGTTTTTATAAATTGTGTATGGTGTATTTTTGTTTTATTAAATTTCGATAATTTTGGACACATAGAGGTAAGAAATTCGTAAAAATAATAATGTTGACTATAATGTTTTTGTTAATGATACGTCAAGACATATACGCATACAATAGGAAAAGAAACGTTTACTTAGAATCCCTTTTTACGCCAACTAAATCACACATTGACCGTCAAATCTCAAACAAATTAACTGGAATCATACTTTCAATACAATGAAACTCGTCTATATTATCTACGACTTAAGAAAAGAACCATAACATTGATTTTTCTTTTATCGTGGCCCCTATTTCACGAATATACGTAAGTTTTTACTTAACTAAGCATAAAAGGTCTAAATAAGTTTAATTGGTTATAAAACGATTTTTATTTAAAACCCATATCTTGATACCAAAACTGTATAGTATAAATGTATCGGAAGAGCGTAATTCAACACTATTTCTCCTGTTTTAATAAGTTATTTTTTAATATATTTTAAGACCGATGAAAAATACTTAAGAATTTACTCCAGACTATTTTTGCTGTATAGCTTGTTTGCCTGTAGATACTGGTGATTATTTAATATTAACATAACTAATACCTATTGTTTCTCACGCGGAAGTCAAACCATCTAAACATTTCGACAGCACATGCTGAAACAATTGATAAATATATTGAAGATAATTGCTGACTTCACATGTAAGTATTTTCATGAAGTCGGGGCATAGATAGTTTTCTATCACAATGGGTCTCTTACATGAAAGAAAGTTCAGTACACGCAGTAATCATGGTAGCCACATATACAATTTGACTTTCACTCGGTTCGTCGAGATGACAAATGTGATGTTACAAGGTTTAGTTTTTAAATTCATTATTGTTCTTAAAAAATAGCCATACTAATGAGCAAATTCATGATATACAGTAAAACCTCACTTAAAGACCACCTCAATGATAGGACCACCTCAACATTAAGAACACAATTTCCAAGTCCAATTTCACTGCTTTGCTCTTTACTCAACCTCAATATTAGGACCACCTCAATAAGAAGACCAGTTTCCAATGGTCCCATAGGCGGTCTTATAATAGAGGTTTTACTGTATTATTAATTTAACATCTGTGGCGAAACTACATGTTGTCAGAACTAGTTTATTATTAAAGCCCGTCTTTCACTCATATGAAATTCATATTTTATTATAATTATTATGATCCCATGTGGAAGAACTAAACATACTGATATTTGGAATAAAAATGTTGCTTTTCTTATTCTGTAAATATACAAAAAAAAATGTATTATGTGTGCTATATGTATTAATGTTCAATGTCACAACCAGTCTGCTTGGTTTCACTATAAAGAACGACTCGCTAATAAGACCACTTTATGTCGGACACATGGGTGGTCTTTATAGCGGAACTTTACTGTACATTTTCACTTTGCCAACTTTTGAAGATGACCTCTTTTTCTACAAATGTCAAGCCGACTGTCGCATTAAAGATGTATCTGACACATCTGAACCTACACCTTTGTTAATAGGCTTCATCCAGAAGTGTTGCTACATGATATAAAACATCCTTCCGTTTGAAACAATCTTGTTTATTTGTATTACTAACTGACAAAACTAGTAAAAAAAACACCCACGTGTATGATAATACAAACGTCTGTTTCCAAAAAATACAGAGAAATACATTATAATGTATTCTGTTATAATGCATATTTATGGAAGTTTTAACGAGATAAAGTATATGTTTCATGTTTGTTTAGGTAAACAAATGAACAAAAACATGAGCATAATATATCTTTAACTTGCATGTCACTTGAATTTGTAATGACCAACACATTGATCTTCAGTCCGATTGGCAAATGCCTGAAAAGTCACATTCAAACTTGAATAAAATTAACAAAACTAAAACACTCATAAAATGGCCGATTGGATTAAATGCGAACGTATTGTAAGTTTGTTGCTAGTTCAAAAGATGTTAGACGCGGTACATCAACAATTTATAGGGAACAATTCATGTTTTATCTATTTCTCTGTTTTATTTCCTTATTTTATTGTATTTGTTGGAGAATAATTTCAAAATTTAAGACTACAATGCTACGTGTAATTGTTAGAGGTTTATGATGAATGAATATGTTGCTCAATAATGTCGCAATTTATTCACATTTTGAACCCACATATTGGATTGTGATGTAGACGACAGAACAAACAAGCCCATAGAAAATAATCTAGATCCCCCACAAACATATCAACAAATGCTAGCCAATCTATTTTAAGAAAAAATAAATTAAGAATTAAATGCGTGGAGAAATGTAACTTTGAAACTTATAACCAATTTGGTGATACCCCCACTTGATGTTTTTATTCGAATCAACATCTAAGCTACGTGTTGTACGCTGTACGCGTTTTGTGGCCTCATTTTGTGTTCAACAATCTAATTTGTAGCAATAAAACAAAGGAATTAACTACGAAGTATTTGCACACGCTGGATTTGTTTAGTTTGAAGTGGTGTGTTATATTCAGCACGTTACCACGCTGCGTGACTTGCATTTTGTACTGCTGTATGAATACTGAAATTCTGGGAATACATTCTGAAATGTCTTATATGGCTTATACAATGCACTGACACTTAAATCATTAAAACGTTCATTTTATTAAAGTCAGTATTTATGTGACCATCTTGATAAAAGGAATTTAGATCGGTATAATTCAATGGTAAATTTTGTAATTCCGAAGTTTGTATGTCAAAATCCTTTTACAAAAATAAACAAGGTGCGTTATTTGCTAGATAACATTCATTTAAGGGGAGCATTCCTAAATTTGGTTGGTAGCACTTGGTTGGACATTTCTGTTTGGCTAAATTTAGAGTGTTATTACATCGATGAAAGTGCGTTGTTCATCCGAGGATTAAAATAGCACGAAAATGAAATATTTCATAAGAATATACTAAACGGTTCCAGTTTTCGTCTATTTTGAGTTACAGTATTTTATTTGAAATAAATACTTGATTAATGAAGATAAATTTGTAAAAAAAAAGACAAATAAATACACTGAAAGACAAAAAATCAGCTTTTTACGGATATGTAAATTAATATTCGCGAAAGTGTGCTTAGAGTGGATTGTGATAAGCGAGTTGTCAGAGATATTACTGTTCTATTCGGTTGTAAGGAGGGATTTATCAAATAAACACTGTGAATAAAAGACTAAATTATTTTAATAATGAGCAACCATATTGTGGAACCATACTATAAGAGGTAAATATCCTTTATCGAGTGGTTTTTAATAACCTCTGAAAAAACCTTGGGTCCGAGATTATTACACTAGAGAGCAGTCATCATGCTCGACACTGGGTCCGAGATTATTACACCAGAGAGCAGTCATCATGCTCAACACTGGTTCCGAGATTATTACACTAGAGAGCAGTCATCATGCTCGACACTGGGTCCGAGATTATTACACCAGAGAGCAGTCATCATGCTCCACACTGGGTCCGAGATTATTACACTAGAGAGCAGTCATCATGCTCGACACTGGGTCCGAGATTATTACACTAGAGAGCAGTCATCATGCTCGACGCTGGGTCCGAGATTATTACACTAGAGAGCAGTCATCATGCTCAACACTGGGTCCGAGATTATTACACTAGAGAGCAGTCATCATGCTCAACACTGGGTCCGAGATTATTACACTAGAGAGCAGTCATCATGCTCAACACTGGGTCCGAGATTATTACACTAGAGAGCAGTCATCATGCTCAACACTGGGTCCGAGATTATTACACTAGAGAGCAGTAATCATGCTCGACACTGGGTCCAAGATTATTACACTAGAGAGCAGTCATCATGCTCGACACTGGGTCCGAGATTATTACACTAGAGAGCAGTCATCATGCTCAACACTGGGTCCGAGATTATTACACTAGAGAGCAGTCATCATGCTCGACACTGGTTCCGAGATTATTACACTAGAGAGCAGTCATCATGCTCAACACTGGGTCCGAGATTATTACACTAGAGAGCAGTCATCATGCTCGACACTGGGTCCGAGATTATTACACTAGAGAGCAGTCATCATGCTCGACACTGGGTCCGAGATTATTACACTAGAGAGCAGTCATCATGCTCGACACTGGGTACGAGATTATTACACTAGAGAGCAGTCATCATGCTCAACACTGGGTCCGAGATTATTACACTAGAGAGCAGTCATCATGCTCGATACTGGGTCCGAGATTATTACACTAGAGAGCAGTCATCATGCTTAACACTGGGTCCGAGATAATTACACTACAGAGCAGTCATCATGCTCAACACTGGGTCCGAGATTATTACACTAGAGAGCAGTCATCATGCTCGATACTGGGTCCGAGATTATTACACTAGAGAGCAGTCATCATGCTCGACACTGGTTCCGAGATTATTACACTAGAGAGCAGTCATCATGCTCGACACTGGGTCCGAGATTATTACACTAGAGAGCAGTCATCATGCTCAACACTGGGTCCGAGATTATTACACTAGAGAGCAGTCATCATGCTCGATACTGGGTCCGAGATTATTACACTAGAGAGCAGTCATCATGCTCAACACTGGGTCCGAGATTATTACACTAGAGAGCAGTCATCATGCTCGACACTGGGTCCGAGATTATTACACTAGAGAGCAGTCATCATGCTCGACACTGGGTCCGAGATTATTACACTAGAGAGCAGTCATCATGCTCGATACTGGGTCCGAGATTATTACACTAGAGAGCAGTCATCATGCTCAACACTGGGTCCGAGATTATTACACTAGAGAGCAGTCATCATGCTCGATACTAGTTTTCATTCTCAACGTATTTAATTCTGTCAATAGCATCATTTGGTTTAAACTTTTTTTATTATTATTTACAAATACAACACATGTTTTACAGTATTTACAATAAAATGATATCGATCTGAAAACAAGTCAGTATAGTCTTATATTAATTCCTTTCCAAAATAGGAGAAAGTTGGCATATTGTAACTAATGGTGACATAACAAAGACAATGTAAACGTTTTTTTATGACATGGGTTATTTAGCAATATCGTATATTGGGTTTTAAACTTGAAAAAGAGAAACGAAAAAAGAAGAAAAATATGACAATTGGTAGGAGTCAATAGGTTGTGGAAGTCAAATGCCTGGGTATGAGCCCTACGCCTAAAATGAATCTTTGTACCTTGAGTATAATATTTTCGATTTGTTGACCTCTAAATATTTCACAACCATATACTAAATTATGAGCGGTAGAAGGACAGGGCAAACGTTTGAGATATTGTCTGCGTCAATGAGTATAATTCGGACATTTAGTGAGATAGTGGTCAGTGGTTACGATGCGCCCGCATGAACAAAGCGTTGAGTCATAAAACATATTTGTGTTGCATGTCTTGGCAGTTGTTTAGATTAGATAAGAAACATACGGAAGTACTGTACAAGCCGATCCATAATCTTACCTCATTGACAGAAAAAAATTGACCACAGACCTGAGATTTGAGTTTTGAGAGCCATCAGTTTCAGTAACCTCGGATCCTGGGACTTTATTCAGAAACATGTTCAGACTAAAACTCAGGCTACGTCTACTTCATTTTAACACAATGTGTATTATACTGTATACATCATTGTCCTCATAGGCTAAATGACCTACATGTGCTATCCTCATTGACTATATGACCTACATGTGCTATCCTCATTGACTATATGACCTACATGTGCTATCCTCATTGACTATATGACCCACATGTGCTATCCTCATTGGCTATATGACCTACATGTGCTATCCTCATTGACTATATGACCTACATGTGCTATCCTCATTGACTATATGACCTACATGTGCTATCCTTATTGGCTAAATGACCTACATGTGCTATCCTCATTGACTATATGACCTATATGTGCTATCCTCATTGGCTAAATGACCTACATGTGCTATCCTCATTGACTAAATGACCTACATGTGCTATCCTCATTGACTATATGACCTATATGTGCTATCCTTATTGGCTAAATGACCTACATGTGCTATCCTCATTGACTAAATGACCTACATGTGCTATCCTCATTGGCTATATGACCTACATGTGCTATCCTCATTGTCTATATGACCTATATGTGTTATCCTCTTTGACTATATGATCTACATGTGCTATCCTCATTGACTATATGACCTACCTGTGCTATCCTCATTGGCTAAATGACCTACATGTGCTATCCTCATTGGCTAAATGACCTACATGTGCTATCCTCATTGGCTAAATGACCTACCTGTGCTATCCTCATTGGCTAAATGACCTACATGTGCTATCCTCATTGGCTAAATGACCTACATGTGCTATCCTCATTGGCTAAATGACCTACATGTGCTATCCTCATTGACTAAATGACCTACATGTGCTATCCTCATTGGCTATATGACCTACATGTGCTATCCTCATTGGCTAAATGACCTACATGTGCTATCCTCATTGGCTAAATGACCTACATGTGCTATCCTCATTGGCTAAATGACCTACCTGTGCTATCCTCATTGGCTAAATGACCTACATGTGCTATCCTCATTGGCTAAATGACCTACATGTGCTATCCTCATTGGCTAAATGACCTACCTGTGCTATCCTCATTGGCTAAATGACCTACCTGTGCTATCCTCATTGGCTAAATGACCTACCTGTGCTATCCTCATTGGCTAAATGACCTACATGTGCTATCCTCATTGCCTAAATGACCTACATGTGCTATCCTCATTGACTATATGACCTACCTGTGCTATCCTCATTGGCTAAATGACCTACATGTGCTATCCTCATTGGCTATATGACCTACATGTGCTATCCTCATTGACTATATGACCTACCTGTGCTATCCTCATTGGCTAAATGACCTACATGTGCTATCCTCATTGGCTAAATGACCTACATGTGCTATCCTCATTGGCTAAATGACCTACATGTGCTATCCTCATTGGCTAAATGACCTACATGTGATATCCTCATTGGCTAAATGACCTACATATACTAGCCTCGTCTGTTATATGATCTACACGAGCCTTTGAAATATAATTGCCATGCTCTTCATCTAACATATTCTTCAATAAACTGTATTGATTGTATTTTGTCGTCTGTTTAATGTCTTAATTACGCTCTCTATACGTACGTTTGTATATTGTAGCTTCCTGGGTCGACAACAAAAGCAACCAACAAGTCGAAAACCATCATTAGTGAGATATTCGGATTTCAGACAAATTAAAACGTCTACACCAAGAATAACAATGGACCACCACACAAGAATCGGTGAAATCGATGGGTTAGATAGCTCAAAAGTGAAAAACTTTCCCTTCTCGTCTTTTAAGCTTCTTGGAGCACTGCAGATAGGACTGGGCGTGGCTTGTGTGCTCCTGGGCGTGGTCGATTTGTTTCTATTTCTTTATGCATCGAGACATTACGATGATGAAACTTTGAAAGCTCTCACCATTGCTAGTATCCCTGTGTGGTGTGGATTATGGGTAAGTCCATGTGCCGCCATTATAGCTTCAAAGTTACAGTATAGCCTGACAACATATCAATCACAATATACCGGTACACTAGGTATTATAATGTTCTGTTTACATGGGCGTTACCCTAGCAATCTTATTGTTACATTTGGGCACTTTTGGTACATGTGTCTTCTACACAAGGTTGACTTTTATAAGAGTGTACAATCAGAAAAAGCAGTATAATATAAAATAATTATGACTTGCTGTAATTGATACATGTACATGTTGAGCGAGGACAAAACACACGTTTTGACCACATATAACGATAAAGGATTTACCATCAACACCAAATACAACCATATGTAAATAAGTGCATACGATTAACATTAAAACAATGAATTTGTGAAAATATTAATTGTAACAAGACACAAAATGTTGAGACTATTGGACATTTCTGTACTGTTTCAGTTTATTGTGACGGGAGCAATGGGAAGCTGTATGTCGCTACAACAAAAGACAACTCTGTCATACTTTGTAAGTATATTCTGGGCTCTGGAATTGTTTTTCAAAGATGCTTGTCCAGGACTAATGGAAATGAAAATAAATTTGACTTGTCCGACATAGGAAGCTAGTTTTCCCAGAATATCGGTCAATTTAGTAACAAATAAACATACACAGTGATAGTTCCACAATCTAAAAATAATAACCACATGTATGTGTTTCTGGGATTCTAAGGTTTGACTTACAACTGAACTATTGCTGATGTTGGTTAGCTTTAAAAACAGACTTGTCCGGGACTACCTTCAACTCAACTGTCGGTAGCCCGATTCAGCATTAGACTAGTCCGGAATGTCGCGCTAGTTTACTTCTAGAGCCCTGATACCGTTATGTCTTCCATGATTCTGTTATGGAATCTCGACCTCTTCTCTGTTTCTACATTTGCTTTAATCTTCTCGGTATAAATAATGTCACGGGACCAAACAGTCCTAGTCTTACAGTGCCAACGTAGGCAAGGGAACATCTGATACTATTTAACAAACTTGGAATGTTGAAGTCAGGGATCGAATTCAGCACCCGAGGCAAAAGCTCTACCACCGAGTTACCGGACCGGAGTCAAAATGTATATTTAGTAAGAAATATGTTATTTATGAGGTTTAGAAAAATAGTGTGAAAATGCCATACTTAGAAGTTCATTAAATGTTACAAGTTTTATACATTGACATTGCAATGATTTTATATTTTACAGAAAATGACGTTTATGGTATTGAGTGTGCTGTGTTGTGTGTTGTTTGGTCCTGCGTTGGTTGCCATAGAAATATACATATGTGTTCTGGTAAGTACGTCCATGTTTAACCGTCATTCTTACACCCACCTACATCAATTATTATGGGTGAATATCGTGTGAAGCATTTCCACATCCATTGTCTCAAATGTCGCCGTTAAATATAATACAATGTACATAGTCGTGAGCTATGTCAATGTCAAGACAATGGCGTTTAATCATGTACATGTATATGCTTTTTGCTGGATGTGTAAAAGTCTTCCATTGGACAAAAGTTAAAGCACGTAAAATAACTACACTATGTACCCCGCCCAAAGAAATATCTCGCAAAAAAGATGGTCGGCGCAGTTTGAAGGTTAATATTTGTAGTGCAACATAAAAAACTGCCGGGATGTTACGATTGCTGGTCACTCCAGATCCAAAATGGATTTCGACAAATTCACCGAAATGCAGTGGATTTCGGTAAGGTAACGTACCCGTTATCGAAAGGTAAACCAATCGGCGTCAAGGTTACAAACGTTGTTCGGTTGAAGAGCAGATGTTGGTTTACGTAAGATTTGATTGGTTAACACAATATTGATACGCAAATAGCAAAGCCTTGTTAGTACGGCTGCACCGAAAAGAAATGTGTACCACATGTGTTGCACAGCGATTGAGAAATATAATTTAACGTTTGACTGTTTTACATCATTTTTCAGAGAACAGAAGGATCCGAGTCCGCGTTTGAATGGTTGATTCCACTGATTGTCGCTTTCTTTGCCTTCAACGAGATAATATGTGCCTTGATTACAGCTTGTATCAGTTGTTGTTGTTCTCCCCTGAACCAAGCAAAGGTAATGCATCTTAACATAACAAAATCAACTAATGATACTTAGCGAACCGGATTTTCAGAAAGAAGGAAATACGCTTTACAAACACGTATACGATTTATGAGTTATCTCTCTGTCCGCATATTGTGTAAATCTTTAAATCATATTTCGTCGAAAACATGTACATGTACACACATTTTAGAATTCTCCAATGCATTTTGTAGGTTCGTGTGTTGTATACCAGACAAATAGACGAACTAGTCCATGGTCCACCCGAATCAACACAGAAACATCGACTAGACACACCGGAAATATTCTACACAGAAAGTAGCCGCTTGGAGAAAGCCAATCTCGCGCATTATGGGAGGAAAGACAATCATCACGTGACCGACTATGATCACTGGGATGAGAAGCAGCCATCCAACAGACACTCGCAAGAGCCCACCCAGAGGCTTGCTATTGAACCTCCACATGAAGAGTCTCCGCGGAAACAACCTCGGGTCATCACTTCTGACAGTCCAGTTATGACGCACTATTCGAGACCTCCGACTTACGAAGGAAACACGGCGCATAGCTACAGGCGCATGAAGCAGTTTGCGTTGCCAGGCAACCCGGATGACAATTGATATGTTTATAGAATTATAATGCGACCACAGTGATACTTTCGTTAAAATGTCTAATTTATGTGTGTTTTTCTTTAGTTTTTTTATGATAAACTTGTTATCGAAGATTCGTCATAACACTTCACTGATTTGTACTAAATCATTATACAAATAGTGCCATATGTATACATACGTCTGTATAAAGCAGATGTACCATCAACGTCTATCTTCTAATCACGTACCCACAACAACAGTGTAACGTATTAAATAGAAAACGACGATTGTATAATGGATTCCGTATACGAACTATATTTGGTACAAACCAGGCCACGTCATTTATGTTTCAGTTAAAGAAACGATAAAAATCATATATAAATCTCCTCTTCTTACCAAACGGCGTATCTTTGGTAAATGGTGATGACGTGTTTTTTACACGAAACTTTTTGATCGAGTTTTATGGCAGACTTCTGTTTAAATGTCAGCATTTGATTTCATTGAGTGTATGTTAATCGTTTCATTGTTTTGACCACAGTGTTGTCTATATATAAGCAATGCTGAATAAAAATGAATTGCAACATATTTTGTCTACACTTTTTACGTGACATGTTCCATTTTTTCCGTTGCTGTTTATATTATAAGTCTTACTTTCCAATACATGAATCAGGATTTAAGGACTAGGCCTTAAGTAGGAAAACTGGGTGCAATGATTTTTTTTTCAAAGCAGGGATCCCTCTCAGCCAAGAACTCATATCACTTACGAGATTTGTATAAATCAATGTCCCACTTGAAGCGTAGATAAGCATGTTCTTTATTAGCTTATATATATTCTATAGCTCCATATTCAGTAACCAATAACGATATCAAATCTCGTAATGCGCGATAACGCCACCCCGCAAATTGTGCCAAGTCAGCAAAAATTATTATTGCTTTATTTAATTTGAAAAAATCATATTAAAGATTTAAGTCAACCGATGTAAGAAATGATTGATTCAATCCAAAGTGTTGTATGGCAATAATATGTCAATTTATGTTTTAATTTCGTATTTTCTGTGCTCAAAATACGTCTTCAAAGATACGTAGGCCTACACGGTGCTGGCGTTTTTTGCCGCTTTTCAACAGTGTTTCAGTTATGTAACTGGCGATCAGGTGACCTACCCATTGTTCCAAGGTTACCTAGCAGTACTAACATGATCTTCTGTAAGCAACTTCAGAAGTGAGAGGGACAGCTAGGACATGCCACAACAATGCGTTTACTGTATTTGGAACTCCTAACGGTTGTTCGGTTTCATTCAACTTGATTTAGATCTACCTAGATGGATAACTGTTTCAGATCAAGCATGCAACGGATACAAGACAGACTTAAGGTAATGTTCTGAGTTCACAAACGATCACTTCAAAATTCTGAACCCCGGTTTTGAGAGATTTTAGATCTTGCACACTGTTGGTATTTTAGCTATTTGAGCAGAGGACAATCCAATGATCATTCCTGAAAAGTTTTAATGAAGTTATCCGGAAGGTTTAGAAGTCGTTTGAAGCAATTATTGTTGACTGATGAAGAATTTACAGACGGCGATATATCTCATGATGTAAGCGCTAATTACAAAAGGCTTTGTCCAGTATTGCAAGACTTCATTGATCATCATCTCCAGTGATTGCATCATCTCCAGTGATTGCAAGACTTCATCATCATCATCTCCAGTGATTGCATCATCTCCAGTGATTGCAAGACTTCATCATCATCATCTCCAGTGATTGCATCATCTCCAGTGATTGCAAGACTTCATCATCATCATCTCCAGTGATTGCATCATATCCAGTGAGTGCAAGACTTCATCATCATCATCATCTCCAGTGAGTGCAAGACTTCATCATCATCATCTCCAGTGATTGCAAGACTTCATCATCATCATCTCCAGTGATTGCAAGACTTCATCATCATCATCTCCAGTGATTGCAAGACTTCATCATCATCATCTCCAGTGATTGCAAGACTTCATCATCATCATCTCCAGTGATTGCATCATCTCCAGTGATTGCAAGACTTCATCATCATCATCATCTCCAGTGATTGCAAGACTTCATCATCATCATCATCTCCAGTGATTGCAAGACTTCATCATCATCATCTCCAGTGACTGCAAGACTTCATCATCATCATCTCCAGTGACTGCGTCACTCCGCAAGGAGTATAATCGCTATTTGCTGGGTTCTTGATAATGGCGTTTAGCATATAAGTACACACACCGGGTTAGGATCACATGCTGGACACATTATTATTGCATCAATGGACACACTCATTTTGTAGTCCAACTAGCTCAATATATTATGGTAGAACGTTTTATCCGTACGGACAGATCTTTATTCACTCCTCAAAATGAAACTACTGACTGTGTAAATTATTGCCGCGTGTATTTTTTATACGTAGATCAACTTTCCTTTATTTAGGTACTGTGATTAAGTTTACTTTCGCTTACTAACATGGCTAGGATGCATATATGATTATATATCTATATTACAACGGTGTAAACACCAATAAACACGCCCAAGGCTTTTGTCGGCGCAAATTAATCAGCTAAGAGTAACTTCCCTTGAAAACACGGAAGTTGGGCGACTGCTTTTCAGTGAAGAGAATCATCTCGGCACAGCCTAAGGTAAAACGAACATTATTTATTTTGACATCAATTTCGTGAAGATTTGTGACTGAACACCGATATGTAATTGAATCAAACTAAATTTATAAATTTATTATGAATACATTAGACTGGAAGCTGGAATAAATACGTAGGCGGGAATCGAAGTCGCTTAATTTAATTACTGTGATTGTTTACAATATGTGCGTAGCCAGTTACATGGGAGATGCATTTTCTTCTCTGAAGTGCAATCGGCAAAACTATCACATTGTTGTGCTGTTATAATCAATATGATCGTAAGTAATGACTCAAAATCTCATTCTGTGTAATCAAGCATAATACGTCTGTGGTGTAAACTTGTACACTGTAATACGAAATTAAGGTTGACGATTTTTAGAAATTAGAGATCAACATTTTGTCATAGTACATGTATTAGTGTATTGGTACATGTATTAGTGTATTGGTACATGTATTAGTGTATTGGTACATGTATTAGTGTATTGGTACATGTATTAGTGTATTGGTACATGTATTAGTGTATTGGTACATGTATTAGTGTATTGGTACATGTATTAGTGTAATGGGATTAAACTCGCATGGTTCAACTCTATACAGAATTAACACTTTAATATTTAAAATATAATTGCTTTCGGTTTGTTGGTGCTTTCCGGTGATTCTATGCACCGCTGTCGGTTGTAGGCTTGAATTCTGTTTCCAGTTGTCTGTGTGCGTTCAACTCATTGCATGTAGTAGACTGTTGTAAGGTCTTCCTCTTAGCTGTCGTATATAGTGTGGATCGTATAGTGTGCGTTCAACTCATTGCGTGTAGTAGACTGTTGTAAGGTCTTCCTCTTAGCTGTCGTATATAGTGTGGATTGTATAGTGTGCGTTCAACTTGTTGCATGTAGTAGACTGTTGTAAGATCTTCCTCTTAGCTGTCGTATATAGTGTGGATCGTATAGTGTGCGTTCAACTTGTTGCATGTAGTAGACTGTTGTAAGATCTTCCTCTTAGCTGTCGTATATAGTGTGGATCGTATAGTGTGCGTTCAACTCGTTGCATGTAGTAGACTGTTGTAAGATCTTCCTCTTAGCTGTCGTATATAGTGTGGATCGTATAGTGTGCGTTCAACTTGTTGCATGTAGTAGACTGTTGTTAGATCTTCCTCTTAGCTGTCGTATATAGTGTGGATCGTATAGTGTGCGTTCAACTTGTTGCATGTAGTAGACTGTTGTAAGATCTTCCTCTTAGCTGTTGTATATAGTGTGGATCGTATAGTGTGCGTTCAACTTGTTGCATGTAGTAGACTGCTGTAAGATCTTCCTCTTAGCTGTTGTATATAGTGTGGATTGACCACCAACTGTTACTGGTACATGAACATTCAGCTTTTTTACAATGTTACATTTAATATACTACATTATTACAAACTAACTACACGGAAGACACAACACATTGATCACTGAGACAAGCAAGCGTTTATTTAGTTCTAATCAGGCGCTGGATGCAATGCATGGATCAAAGTTCGCTTGAATCGTGCTCTGTCTTTGGAATTTTTAAAGAAAACGATGAGGCGAGCGAGCTAAATTGTTTTAAAATTCACAGGTGGCGAGTTTGTTTTTACAATTTCATTTTTCTTATACAGTGGCGGATCCAGGACTTTTTAAATGGGGGGGGGGGGGGGGGGGGCACAACTAATTATAAACATATAAAACTTTTTTTGAATGCATTATTTTAATCATATATAATGACATGGAATTAACATTTGTCCTCGCTGTCAAGGATGTTTGGCAGCTTCAACCGTCTCAAATAATTATATAAACTTTAAATTGTGACAAAACAACTTATTTGTACAGTTAATCAATAAAGATGTGCCCCAAAAAACATTACTTGCCGGCCAGCTGGGGGGGCACGGGCCCTCCCGGTAGATCCGCCACTGTTATATTCACTGATGTTGCTTTTTTCCAATTCTATCCTTTTTTAATGAGTAGCAAAGACAAAAACATTGAGCAATGCTGGCTGCAAACATAAAACTAAACATCAGGCAATCACATAAGCTCACATTAAGCACCTTGTGCGTAGGTGAGCTACCCACTTCTAGTTTCTGTTAATGGGTCATACATTCTCCTTAAAACTGCCTTGGTGGATACACACTTCTGATTGTTATGTTTGCCAAGTTACATTTCCTTGAAAACTGATTTAAGTATTTCTTGCCTTAAACTAAATATGTTATATCTGGACACACCGACTGACAGACAGGGTGATTCTGAACAAGGTGAAAACTGTATAGCAAGTCTAAATATCAATGTAGGATAAAAGAATACCACAATACATTTACATGCTGTTACATTGTTTACTTTGATACCAGAATCACCCATGGTTCCAAAAATACATTCAATATTATATACTTTATTAAAATTATACGTCAAATTTATCTAATATTTGTATCAAAGTTTTCCATGATCAAATTGGGATGGAAGTAATAAGGTATTCATTATACATCCAGGTTTGTGCTTTCTTTGCAATTACTTTTTAAGTTAATTGCCTTCATATATTCATATATTTTTCGTTAAATGAAGACATTGGAATTAAAATTAATTCCTGAAAATTGATATCTCTGTCTCATAGATAAGGCTGGTGATTCCTGTATCATTTTTTCTAAAGAGAATAAGTGTTATTTTTCCACTTTAATGAAAATAGTGACAGGGATCCTTGAGTGGGGGAAGTTGTACCTTGAGGGGAAAAGGGGAATATACGGGTTATATGACATTACAATGTTAAACAATTATGTCCCCAACCCTTGCATTACCTTTCAGTGCAAGCATGTAGATTACAGATCTGTATCATGAGATATGTGATATTTCTGGTCAATATTTCTGATTTTCTGACTGAAAATATCAACAACGCTGTGCTAGGGGAGGGGGCCAATTTTGGCACCAAATACTCGGGCTACCAAAAAACTAAGATAATATGAATAATGTTGTGTTAATAGCATTGAAAAGAGAGCAAGCAACAAGTAAAATCAATTATTTCAATGTATTGAGTTGGATTAACTTAATCATTAAAGGTAGATCATCAGGGTTTTTTCAGCTGTTTTTATAGCCGTTATCCAGCTACAGTGGAACCCCTCTAAACCGAACCTCGTCCGGACCTGATAAAAAGTTCTGTTTAGAGGGGTTTTAGGAAATGCATTAAACAACAACATAATGAATGACTTAGTGTATTTTATTCATTCCTTATACATGCACTATATATATATATATACAGTACTTATACTATATTATAACACTGTTATTTTATGCATGCACATGTATTTATATATACTTATACTATATTATAACACTGTTATTTTATGCATGCACATGTATTTTATATATACTTATACTATATTATAACACTGTTATTTTATGCATGCACATGTATTTATATAATACTTATACTATATTATAACACTGTTATTTTATGCTTGCACATGTATTTATATTATATACTTATACTATATTATAACACTGTTATTTTATGCATGCACATGTATTTATATATACTTATACTATATTAAACACTGTTATTTTATGCTTGCACATGTATTTATATATATACTTATACTATATTATAACACTGTTATTTTATGCATGCACATGTATTTATATATATACTTATACTATATTATAACACTGTTATTTTATGCTTGCACATGTATTTATATATATACTTATACTATATTATAACACTGTTATTTTATGCTTGCACATGTATTTATATATATACTTATACTATATTATAACACTGTTATTTTATGCATGCACATGTATTATAGATACTTAATACTATATTATAACACTGTATTTTATGCATGCACATGTATTTATATATACTTATACTATATAATAACACTGTTATTTTATGTATGCACATGTATTTATATATACTTATACTATATTATAACACTGTTATTTTATGTATGCACATGTATTTATATATACTTATACTATATTATAACACTGTTATTTTATGCATGCACATGTATTTATATATATACTTTATACCTATATTATAACACTGTTATTTTATGCATGCACATGTATTATATATATATACTTATACTATATTATAACACTGTTATTTTATGTATGCACACTGTATTTATATATACTTATACTATATTATAACACTGTTATTTATGCTTGCACATGTATTTATATATACTTTATACTATATTATAACACTGTTATTTTATGCATGCACATGTATTATCATATATACTTATACTATATTATAACACTGTTATTTTATGCTTGCACATGTATTTATATATACTTATACTATATATATAACACTGTTATTTTATGCATGCACATGTATTTATATATATACTTATATCTATATTATAACACCTGTTATTTTATGTATGCACATGTATTTATATATACTTATACTATATTATAACACTGTTATTTATGTATGCACATGTATTTATATATACTTATACTATATTATAACACTGTTATTTTATGCATGCACATGTATTTATATATACTTATACTATATATCTTAACACTGTTATTTTATGTATGCACATGTATTTATATATACTTATACTATATTATAACACTGTTATTTTATGTATGCACATGTATTTATATATACTTATACTATATTATAACACTGTTATTTTATGCTTGCACATGTATTATATATACTTATACTATATTATAACACTGTTATTTTATGCATGCACATGTATTTATATATACTTATACTATATTATAACACTGTTATTTTATGCTTGCACATGTATTTATATATACTTATACTTATATTATAACACTGTTATTTTATGCATGCACATGTATTTATATATACTTATACTATATTATAACACTGTTATTTTATGATCTAGCACATGTATTTATATATACTTTATACTATATTATAAACACTGTTTATTTTATGCATGCACATGTATTTACTATATATACTTATACTATATTATAACACTGTTATTTTATGCATGCACATGTATTTATATATATACTTATACTATATTATAACACTGTTATTTTATGCATGCACATGTATTTATATATACTTATACTATATTATAACACTGTTATTTTGCAACACATTTAGTATAGTACTTATACTATTATAATGTATTACTATATATATATCACATGTTATTTTATGCATTAAATGGCATCGATATGAGTATACTATATTGCATGCACATGTATTTACTAATATACTTATACTATGATTATAACACTGTTATTTTATGCATGCACATGTATTTATATATATACTTATACTATATTATAACACTGTTATTTTATGCATGCACATGTATTTATATATACTTATACTATATTACTAACACTGTTATTTTATGCATGCACATGTATTTATATATATACTTATACTATATTATAAACACTGTTATTTTATGCATGCACATGTATTTATATATATACTTATACTATATTATAACACTGTTATTTTATGTATGCACATGTATTTATATATACTTATACTATATTATAACACTGTTATTTTATGCATGCACATGTATTTATATATACTTATACTATATTATAACACTGTTATTTTATGCATGCACGACTGTATTTATATATATACTTATACTATATTATAACAACTCGTTATTTTATGTATGCACATGTATTTATATATTATATTTATCACTTTATACTATATTATAACACTGTTATTTTATGCTTGCACATGTATTTATATATACTTATACTATATTATAACACTGTTATTTTATGCATGCACATGTATTTAATATATACTTATACTATATTATAACACTGTTATTTATATGTATGCACATGTATTCTATATATACTTATACTATAGTATAACACTGTTTATTTTATGCATGCACATGATTATTAATATATAACTTATACTATATTATAACACTGTTATTTTATGCATGCACATGTATTTATATATACTTATACTATATTATAACACTGTTATTTTATGTATGCACATGTATTTAAGTATATAACTTATACTATATTATAACACTGTTATTTTATGCATGCACATGTTATTATATATATATACTTACTACTATATTATAACACTGTTATTTTATGCATGCACATGTATTTATATATACTTATACTATATTATAACACTGTTTATTTTATGTATGCACATGTATTTATATACTACTTTATTACTATATATATAACACTGTTATTTTTATGCATGCACATGTATTTTATATATACTTTATACTATATTAATAACACTGTTATTTTATGCTATGCACATGTATTTTATATATACTTATACTATATTATAACACTGTTATTTTATGCATGCACATGTATTTATATATATACTTCTACTATATTATAACACTGTTATTTTATGCAATGCACATGTATTTATATATACTTATACTATATTATAACCTGTTATTTTATGCTGCACATGTATTTATATATACTTATACTATATTATAACACTGTTATTTTATGCATGCACATGTATTTAATATATACTTATACTATATTATAAACACTGTTATTTTATGTATGCACATGTATTTATATATACTTATACTATATTATAACACTGTTATTTTATGCAATGCACATGTATTTATATATATACTTATACTATATTAATAGAACACTGTTATTTTATGCTATGCACATGTATTATCTATGTAGTATATATCTACTTACTAATTACTAACACTGTCTATTTTATGCTATGCACATAGTATCTTATAACTATACCTTATCACCATATATTATAACACTGTTATTTTAATGCATGCACATGTTATTTATATACTGAGCTTCTACTACTATTTAATTAACACTG